>VNWY01000703.1:0-31545 GCA_009869845.1 Pseudachorutes palmiensis | reverse complement strand
CACCGGCTGAAAGAAATCCGATTACGCCAGCTGCTAAAGCGGAAGCAAGAGTTGAATAAACCCGAAGGAAAACTGGTTAGACGGAAGTCACTACTGGACAAACAACTGAAGAAAAAGAAAAGCAGGAGGACATCAGCCAAACCTGGGGATAACAAACCGTCTGGATTGCCAACGAAAGGGCGCATCCACTGCCCCCAAGAAGGCTGCGATTTCAGCTTCACTAGGACGAATCATGTCAAGTACCACCTCCAGGCGAAGCACAATGTCGAATACAAACCGATCCCTAACATACCCCAGACCTGTCCAGTTTGTAAATTGGTTGTCAAATCCCAGGCGAGATTGGATAACCATTTGCAAAGGCACAGGCCCCTTGTTCGACAGCAGAATTACCAATGTGATATCTGCTGCAGAAAGTACAGGGACGCTAATAATTTACGGAATCACAAAGCTTCACATCGTCTCGATCGTCCTTTTGCCTGTGACCAGTGTGACTTTGCAACCAAGCGGTCTTACCAACTCACCAGGCACATCGAAATGGTACACGTTGGAATTCGAAGTCATCTCTGTACCGACTGTGGCGTGAGTCCATCAAGACTAAAAACCAAAACATTCCTTTTAACTTTGTTTTAAATATTTGATAGGCATCCTTCAAGAAGAAACAGCATCTTCGTGATCACGAGTTGACTCACAATGCTCTTGAAATTCGTCCATTTTCCTGCACAATGGAGGGCTGTACCAAAACCTACAGATCGAGGAGAAACCTTCGTCAACATTTAGAAGCACACACCGGTTGCAAATTCCAGTGCGAAACTTGCGGACGAATTTTCACAAGAAAAGTAAATCACAACAACCATATTATTCCTACATGAATTCTTAAGTGGTTTATTTCTTTATTTTTATAGGATAATTTAAAAGTGCACGTAGATACAGTACACTTAGGAAAGCCAGGAAGAATACACAAGGAAAGGACAAAGGTCGAGGGTGTTTCTTCAAGGAAGCCGAGAAAGCAGAAGACAGATGAAATCCCTATTACGGAAGAAGCACTGATCCTTCCCCCTAGCACAGTCCAAGTTGAGGAACAAGAACCAATGCCAACGCATCAGCTTTTGATCGTAGAAGAAGCGGATCTTCAACAGCTTCAGCCTCAGCACTTCCATCAAATCATCACGAATCCACGGCTTATCCAACAAGGCACGGTTTCCAGCCAGGGTATTGTCATACCAAATCCATTTGGGGAATACTTTTACACCATTTAATGAAAGGATATTCTTACACATCTGAAGGTTAGAAATTCATAATTTACATTTGTTTTATTTGGTAAAGATCGTTGACTAAATACGTAACAAAGTTTTAATAAGCCCTCATTAAATTCTTATTATTTAGCTAAAACAGACTATACTCCTTCAAGGCATTCAAGACCCTGGAGAAGACGGTTTGAAGAAGAATCCGACGAGGAATTAGACGAAGTTTAAACCAACAATGTCAACGATAGAAAAAGTGAAGCGGTTTTGACTAGACTTGGAAGGTTTACACTCCCGGCACTTTCATCGTCACCATCTTTCCCAGATAAAGATAAATCTCCGAGTCCATGTTGCAGTTTTAGCCTATCGTTTTGAGGCTTGTTTCCAGTTGGTTCCGTACCTTTGGGTACCAAGCCCGTCACAGTTCCCTGCTTAGCAGGGACACCCGGAAGGTTAAAGTCAGTAGGTGGCTTTTCCATCGGGGTGATGCTGTTACTACTCCAGGAATTCCCTGACACCTTTTGCCCTGTTTGGAATTTCGTTGATGTCCCATTGTCAACTGCCGGTTGACGTGGATGGTGGGAAGAGTCAGATTGAATCGATTCGTCACTTGTCAAAGGACCCTTGCTGTTAGGACGAAGAAGAACCGAATTCCCCATGTCACATTCCTGGATCCCGGTTCTGTAGAAAATATTTTTGTTTCGAAAAACTGGGTTATGGCAAAAAGGATGGGATTCTTACTTGATTTTTGCACACTGCTGTGCTATAAACGCCAGTGATTTGTCCACCACTTGCTGTGCGAATGATGTAATATTCATCGGTTTTGCAGATCCAACTGGAACTCGTTCATCCCCTGGTTTAGGATTAGGTCCCTTTGGAGTAGCGTCGCATACTTCTTTTGTCTTGGACAAAATGCAAGTCTTGAACTTTGACCTTGCGCTAGTCAAACAGAAAGTGAAAGATTAATTTCTAAAGATACAGTTCCAATACAATTTCCTTTTACCAGCAGAGTTGCTTCATCGTAGCTTCTGGATTTGAGATCTGACCAATCAGCATTTGATATGGAAATCCACAATAAAAAGGATGGGATTCTTACTTGATTTTTGCACACTGCTGTGCTATAAACGCCAGTGATTTGTCCACCACTTGCTGTGCGAATGATGTAATATTCATCGGTTTTGCAGATCCAACTGGGACCCGTTCATCCCCTGGTTTAGGATTAGGTCCCTTTGGAGTAGCGTCACATACTTCTTTTGTCTTGGACAAAATGCAAGTCTTGAACTTTGACCTGGCGCTGGTCAAACAGAAAGTGAAACATTAATTTCTAAAGATACCGTTCCAATACAATTTCCTTTTACCAGCAGAGTTGCTTCATCGTAGCTTCTGGGTTTGAGATCTGACCAATCAGCATTTGATATGGAAATCCACAATGGTCTCCATCAGTCGTTACCCGTCTTACGCATGGAGCGTACTTGAGATAATCTGAGCATGTGCGTATCAAATAATAACCTTTTCCATGAATTTTGGATTTTTCTGTGTGTTACCATTCCGATACATTTGGTCTGTGCAGACTACTGTCATGGCCATAATGGATTCTTTGAATGCTCTGTCAAACTTTGCTTTCTCTGCTCGCGTGTAGCATTTCGTGGTGTAGTTGTCAATACAGGCGGTCAATTTATCCCACATGCTGAAACATACACACACGTTTGGAATTAAGAACTCAATCATCTATTGGTCTACCGCAAGTGAAAGTACCCGCAAACCCTATCCAGGGTGCTTGGTTTATCCGGGAAAATAAGTCCAGGGTCCTTGATCAAGGACTCGGCAGTGGCCGAACATTCCTGTAAGTCTGATTCCTGGCATTTTGGAGTGAGTGCTTTCACCTCCATCAAGGATCCGGTGACAGTCCATCCACCTGGAAGTGGAGACCATTTCATTACTAATTCATTAACGACTTTCACTCAGACAGGAACATGCGACTAATGTTTTGCCTCGAAGGTCGTTGAACCTGGTAGTATTTTCTGATTATAATCAACTTAGGAAATCTAACAAGAGTGCACTTAAGGAGTCGTTAACCTCATTTAAAATCCCCAAGAAGCAGCGAATTCGGATTTTGGCGACAGAAAATGTACATTTTCCGCATTTCTGGTTTAATTGTGGGATTGCATGTTGGGAAACAGTCATCGCCAAAAACCCGAAATGAATCATAAAATGTGGAATTCGCTATTCCTGGAAAATCTAGTTTTGATTGAGCTATTTATTTTGATTATTACTAAACCACAATTGCGGGGTAGAAAAGGAGTGGAGAAAGTAAAATTCAACGACCTTTTGCCTTATAAAGCCGCATTGGGAATTCTGGAAAAAATTGCAATAAATGTAACTTACAAAGATGCAACATTAAAATGTTGATAAGAATGAGATCCAGAGACGCCATAATTCTTCTGGAAGAAAAGTTTCTTTTATAAAAGGGAAATGGCGATGCAATTTTGTATATTTAGCAGAAACTTTATAAGCACGAACGAATCGTAATGTTGCACATAACTGCAATTGTTTCAGCCCTTGCTAGTAAAAGTAAACTTTACAAGTTTACGCCACAGTTTCGTTGACTTTGGTAAACTGTGTTTTCCCACCAGTCCTTCTGAGTGAACTGACCCGTATGGCCGTCCCGGCACGCGATTTTGTCATATCACGGAACCCGTCAACTAGAAATGCCGTTCTTACACTTTTGCAAGCACAAAAGGAATGAATTGCACACACTTCGACTTTGGGTGACGCCGTGTTTTTTAGATTTTTATTGGTACCAGTATCCTTCTGAAACCCTCCCTAATACCAATCAATCACCGGAAGAACAGGGTTCATAAATGAGCCAAGTTGTCATGTGTCCTGGAGTCATTAGAATCTACGACAGGAAAGTTGAGCGTGATTTATTTTCTCCTCTGTAAATTATACGCGATTGATAGGACAAACAATGAAATCGGCATATGTATGCCAAACCCAATTTAGCACGTCGCAAAAATGAACTCACATGATTCTAAATAAGAACTGCGGAGTTATGATGGACGTACAAAAGAGACAGTTGGGGAAATTAGTGTAGAGAAAGTGGAGACAGCAATGCGAATTTCATTCAAAATGGTTCAATGAACGCGATGGCAAAATAAATGAATAAGGATACAAACTTGGCAGAGTTGCTTAATGTTATTAAATTAACTAATTTCAGCCAACTTGAAAAGTTAAATTACAATTTAAAGAAAAACGGAAATTGTCAAAATCAGAGTTTTCAAGAGTGAAATGTTTGGTGTCATGGCTGATCCAGTTGCTTTTCCGCCCTTTGGTTTTCCCCCGTCTTTTGGAGCGGGTGTTACTTGGTTCTCATTCTTCGGAGGTTCTGTCACAGTTACTTTTTCGGTGTTTTTTGGAGGTCCCGTTTCTTTCTTTGGCGTTGGCGTTACAGTTTCTTTCCCATCCTTTTCGATGCATCTGAAGCTGACTGTCAAGTACTTTGAAGTCCCGGAACATGGGTCGCCAAATACTTCGTTCAGCGCGGCGATAATGCACTGTTGGTGACCATCACACCTAATGAAATCATGCATTACTTAGAACATTCCTTCCGCTTTTGAAGTTGCGCAAACTTACTTTTTTGCGACAATTTCACCTGCATTTGCCGATCTACAAGTTGGCCATTGCCCTCCGTTTCCATCACAAGTTGTGCCGTCAAAACGGCCGTAACCAGTTGACTTCTGCTCGACTTCTATAGTTCCTGTTGAGCAAGATATTGTACGTGACTCTGTCTCACAAGCAACGGCAGTGGAAATCCCGCTTTTAGAGTTGTGGATTATTGGCTTGTCTTGCCCGTTCGAATATTCGATCCAAAAAGTTATAAATAAAGCAAAACTGAAATGACTCCATACCTGAAAATAAACAAAATGATTCTTGGAATCAGGAATTCTTATCAAATGGAACATTACCAACATGGCGGTGCCTCTCAAACTCTACGTGACAAGTAGGGATCCTCTGTTCATGAACAACTGGAAAAATATTCCCAAGCTCGTTCCCTCTCGGCAAAACTTCCAGTAATTACCAAGCCCCAAATGAAAACTTTAGCTCAAGCTTATAATTTAAATCGAGAAACAGATCCTTATCGAGCTCTTAAAGATTATAACGATCCATAAGTTCGAGTTCTGGAAAAAAAACCTTAGACTACTTAGTTCGCGTGGAAAATTGATGGAATTGTTATTAGTTTAATTTGTCTTCAACAATTCTCAATTACCAAACTGTTTACGTATAAAACCAATTTGGCAACACTTAATTAATAATAAAAACGTTTAACAAAGCTATTACCCCATAAGTCAAACTATGAAAATGGACTAAATGTAAAACCGGTAAAAATTAATTCTTCACAGGAAGTAGCTGCCGCGAATTAGGACTAAAAACTAAATTAAAACTGTAACAAATTATAGAATATATGCATCCATGACTCAACTGACAACAGTTAATCTCAGATCTAAATATTTACAAAACTGTATAAATGTCGTTTTATGTAAAAGGTACAAAATGAGATTATTAGCTAAAAGTCAGTTATAATTAAGATCTCATTGTATAATAGCAGTCCTTGAAGTCTTTTGTCGTTTAGAGTAAATGTCAATGGAGTCAATTAGGTCAATCTCATTGGATTGTTTATCTAGAAAAAGATGGCTGCGTGTCATCTTGTACTTTAACGTCATGTTTCATTTACGCCTTGAGTAAGACGATTGATATTGAAACGAAGGTTGCTGAGATCACAGAAGAGAGACAAGGTGAAGTCCGCAGTGGACCACTTGCGAAGATGGGACAGTATGGACATTGATAGCTGCCGCATACTTGGCAGATATCTAAACTGTAGGTCTCGAAGGAGTCGTAAATTGTTTCATTGAATCTCTCAGGCGCGTAGTAGTCGTACACCCTCATCTGCAAATAACGTGTCATGTTTGCCACAGGGAACCACCTTTCTACTGTGAAATTGACACAAGTAGGATTCCTGTCCAACTGGAAACATGAATTTGTAACATTTAATAGGATGTTCTTTGTCAGCGAAATACTTGTAACTCAAGACTTACATATTCAAAGTAGAGAACAACTTTATCTGTCATGTATCTTGCTCGTTTGAGCGTTGGAACTTGGCCAGAAAGCACGTAGCCATCCAGTTTGGGCTGATGAATAAAGTACCCAGTTGGAATATTCACCTAATAAGTTGAAAAAAAGATAAAATTAAAAAAATTAAAAATCCTTGTCAAAAATTCTTTTTTAATTTAATAAAAAAATTACCTCTAGCACCGCCATGCCAGAACGTTCGGACTCTTCCAACAGCGTCCAGCTAAAGCCAACAGGAAATAAAAGTTGAGCATACTATTTGAAGTCATAAAACTTCCGAGTGAACTCACCTTTGACATGAGCGGTATTCAATGAGCGATCCGTTCCTACCGCGAGCGTATGACCTTGGATGTAAATCGAACGCATATACAGGAGGCTTGGTTACAAATCTTGCACGATCCACCCCATATTGCACTTGCATCTGCAGAATTGCATAACCAGCTCCTTTGGCTTCAACACTCACAGTTCCAAATGCATTTTCAAACTGCAAAACAAGAATGGCTTAAATACCAATAAATAAATGGAACTTTTTTTTTAGCAAAGACAAACTTACACTAATTGATTGAGGCTTTGCGAGATTTCCAGAATTCACGTGAAATGTCCTAGCTATGCCTGGAATCGCCGCTGCCTCTACAGTCACCGTAAGTTCTGTTACGTTCCGAATCTTCTGTCTTATGGTATAATCAATCAACGCCCGATAAGCTGCTGCCGTGTCCTGAAAAAAAAATGACAAAATTGAGGATCAAGTCTCAATTGATTCCTTTGGATAGATTACCTGAGTCGACGCCCATCCACCGTTATAAAGCCTTTGAGAATTGAGCCACTTTACAATAGACTCGACTCGGATTTCCTGCCTGGCAACATAAATCATGAGGGCGTAGGCCGTGGTCTCGATGTTTTCGGAATCGAATTTGTAAGGAAGTCTTGGCAGTAAGAATGGCTTATTGTTCTCCAGGATAAACGAAGGGAGGGGCCTAATAGACAAATTGGAATTAATTCAACCTTTATATTTTATTTTTATATAGGAACTTACACTTGTTCCCTTCCCCAGTAGGCATAGCCACCTTCAAACTTGGCATGTCCGGAAACAATGATAAATGCCTGATCCGCTTTTGGGCTTTTGCTAAGCATCAGGGCGTATGCAACAAGAACAGCTTCGTATGCCTGCATCGAGTCCCGCCGCTCGTCCACTTTAGTTTCTAAGTAACGAATTGCATTCTGTCGAGCTTGAGCGAGACGAGGTCCAACCGACTGTCAAGAATCAATCAGTTTCAGTAAACTAACAGAAATTAATTTAAAAAAAAGCCTTTTACCCCAGGCAAGTCTTTTACAGCATGCAGGGCAATTAGCACATGCGCCGTGAGTGTCACATTAGGACTGTAGAGCCAACGATCGCGAATTACAGAATCATTCAATCTTCGGTTGGAATAGGATGTGATTTCGTAGAAGGATCCTTGTTGCGTTTGATATTTGAGAACCCAGTCAACTGCTTTGGAGATTACGTTGGTGTCGATAAAAAGGAAATTCTCCCATTCGTTGAAACTTGCTTCAGCAAATACACGTGCGCAGTAGGCAGTCGTCCACACACTTGGACTCGAATGGTTCCTGAGCAAAATAAAATAAATGTAAACACAAGAATCATACTTTTTTTTGTAACTAAGCCCTACCAATCACTGCGAAAGAGACTGAAAGATCCATCGTCATTTTGGAAACTGAGTTGCCTCTGGAAGAGCACGTTCAAATGATGGAATGCTTGACGATATGTATTCCTGTCCCGTTGGTTCGTCAGTCGTAAGTACATCAGAGTGTACAAGTTTGCAGCAAAGCTGAACATGTTATGTTCCGCAGAATCCATTGGCTTCCCCCCAAGTAGTGACGTTGCATTGACCGGCATTGTAGGATAAGCAGGTCCAACTACATCTCCAACAACTGAAATCTCTGCCAAGTTGGAACTATAAACGTAGTATCTATCCGGGTCTCGAGGAATGATCGGAGATTCTGTCACATTCACGTGCATGAATTGAAGCACGTAAGCTCGGTTGCTGAGATCCAACAAGACTGAAATATGCCGGTACTGTGGCGCTCCGTCAGGCTATGGAAGATGAAGAAAAGGAAAAAATTGAACTGCCACAAGGTATATAGCCATTGATCAGTTGTTTGAAATTGAACTCACCCCAACAGTCAGACTTTTGGTGACCTGATCTCGTGCAATTTGGGAAACTGCCCTCAGCGTCACTTTGATTTCCCCCATTCTCGTTGCCACAATTGGGAAATGAACTTGAGCGGTTTCTGTAAAATATTAAATCAAATTGAATCCGAAATTGAATGAAATAAAGCATTTGAATAGAGCAGCCTTGTGGTTTTTATTACCCTGGGAAGGAATCCATATTAAGTTTTGATGTTCTCCGTAAGAAGTACGAGGATTGTAGTGCTGCACGAATCCCTTGGCTTCGACGTGTATGAATTTATAATCACGGGAGTCAGCAAGAACGACCATAACCTCAATATCCCGTTGCATGTAATTAAAAATTGTCACCCGGATCCCAATCTGCTCCCCATGTCGGCATTTATCCGGCATCTCCACATTCATGAAGAGAGGTCGTACTCCCGAGTACTATAAAAGAGTCAACGGTTATTGAATATTAGAGTAATATTATGCACCATTAGTTCAAGTGTAAAATCCGGGTATTTAGAGTAAGTAAAACAAATGGGCTTCCTTCCTTACCCTGAGAGGAGCTTTCAAGAGTCCAAAACCAGAAGAGGGACTCACGCCGATAGCAGAAACCATCCATAAAGCAGGTCTCTCGGGAACGGGGAGGGTAAAGATAAAATGCCCGTGAGGACCGATGTTGATGTCCTTCCAAAGCCACACATTCTCAAAGAGTCGTTGCATTCGATTGAAACGGTTCAGTTTGAATTCTAATAGGTCCGTCTGGTTATACCACGGGCCTGAATCATCAGTCAGAAAATAAGAAATAAGAACGGCTCACTTTTCACGCCTTTTACACTTACAGTTTGACTCGTCAGTTCTATCTGTCATAAAAAATAAAAAAATAATAAAATCACGCCACAAGATTCTTAAAATGGAAGTCTTACCTGCGCAGTCTGGATAATGGTTGCACTTATTTTCGATTCGGTAGCAAGTCCCGCCCGTGTAGCAAGAGTACCAGCCTGCCGTCTCATTACAAATCTCAGGACGCCGTGGAAGCGAAATGTCGCTGAAAACCACTAAGCCCGAATACCTAAAAAGGAAACCACATTAGCTTTATAGAAGAAGAATTCTGTGAAGCATTTTCAATTCGACTAATGAAGACCTACAAAATGCCTCCACCCCCAGAGCTTTAACTTTAATCCGAAAATCAATGACTCTGGAATACCAAATGAGCACCACACTTTACATCTCGTTGGAAATCCGATTCGGGTATAAAAGTGTGACGGGAAAGCCGAAAGGATAAATCTCATTTCTCACTTACTCAAATGTCCTGTTGGCATCAATCCCGTAAGAATGTGAAGGGAAGTAAACTACATCATCCGGAAGACCATCACGTGAGAACCATTTGTGAATCAAAGTTCCATTTGAATCTTCGTCAAAATTAATCATCTTGCTCAGGACCTAAGCGGAATTTTAAACACTCTTATAGAAAAGCAATTCACTTAAGATTTTAAGATGTATGGGGTTGATTTACCTCCCCGTAAGAGATTTCATTTCCGGCCTGGATTGAGTAGAAGGAAGAGTCGATCCCAGAAAGCCCTACATAAGCACCAGGCTGTCCACGGATGATCACTTCTACGAAATTATTTGTCTTTTCCTTGTTGTTGTTTATCTGAACTGTAAACTGTTACAAAATGAACATGAATTATGCATTTAGGAGAGTGTAAAATCCCAAACAAAGCTTCTTTCCATACATTGTTCCGCGATAGTCCATTGACCGGATAAGTGAGAGCGTCCGTGACAACTTCCATATGCTTGCTGACATGGTAGACGGCAATAGTAGCTGCAGGAGCCATTTCCGGATTCACTAGGAAAAAACAGGCACTCATAAACCAGCACTCTTGAGCCGCATCGAGGTGAAAGATTTATGACAAATTGTTATTTTTTACCAGGGATCGCAAAGGTTTTTATTGTAGTGTCCATGATCTCATATCCACCGAGTAGAATGACGCCTTTGGACATGATGAGATACTTGAATTGATCCATATAAAAATTTGTTCTCACGTGGAAGACAATGTACTCCCCCACCTGGAAACGAATCGAAATGTGCATTAGGAAAATTGAAAGAAAAGGGCTCAATATATCACACAATTCTATCACCATAACTGCCAATTATAAGGCCGTAAGGGGAAGGATTGAACACTTTATGCTCCCCCGCTTTCACTTACTTTCGGATTTGTCGTAGAAGAGGAGACTCGGATTTGTCGATTCTTTGGAGAGAAATGGGCTACAGCGAGCATCTCCGCTAACGCATTTTCCCTATATTTGTTCGTAAATGAAGCCTGGATTCGCAGAGATTGGACTTCATTGATGATTTGTGCCGTTTCCCTTGGACGATTGTAACCTGTAAAAAAAAGGTCATTAGCCTTTATTAGACGGCCATAAAACAATACCCTTATGGGATTTTACCGGCTGAAAGTTCTTGCTTGAGATTAAAAACAACTTTCCAAATTCCAGGGGAGTCAGGGAGCATACTCACTCGGCGTAATTCCAGTCTTCGAACACCACGGGACTGTAGCACAACTTCTCCCTGGATTTCCATTTCCGACTTCCATAGGCGGTATAAGTTCAAGGGTGACCCATCCTGGTACGAGATCGTGAGCTGCCAACAAAGTTGCAAAGTCATTCTCCACTCCGCCATCAAAAACAGCCCAGCCCAGCGTTGGGAATTTTCCAAACTTACGTAAGATGTAAAGACCATTCCAGGTTTAAAGACTTGAGGAGAACCACCAAGAAATTGGAGTCGTAAGGTCGAGTTATAAATCCTCGCTCGCGAGTAACCATCAACAATGTCGTTCCAGAAATGTTCTCCAATGCTCGCAGTTACAGTAACTTCCATGTTCTCCAACTGCCCGACGACCCTCTCAAGCTCCCGCATTGGGAAGTGGAACTCGTAATATCCGGAAAACTATGGATAGAAATCAGGGAGAGAAAACATAAAAGAAGATTAATAACCCGGGATCTTAGGGCCTCTTTGTCAAGAAATAAAACCGACATGGTCTAACCCATGTCTTGTGTCTTCATGTCAAAGGTTACTTACATCAGGGATAAACTGTTGAATAACGGGATGATCGTGGAGAGGGCCACGGATGGCGGTATGGAGTCTCGCATCAATTGGCCTAACTGTAGCACGAAGCGTCAAGTTCCCTCGTACTGGAGATCCACTTGTGAAATTCCCAACGACAGTTCCAATTAGGAATTCTTCCGTATCAAAGAAAAACGCGGGCATGGTGACATTCACCTAAAACAAAAATAAAACTGTCACGTTTCCATTCAATCAGAGTCAATTTCAAATCAAGTATTTTAGATATCAGGCCCATTTAATCACACACGCTCTAAAACGGAATTCCCAAATGACGCTATTTACCATTTCTGTAATTAAATTGGGCAATCTCCGGAGACCACAAGAATCTNAATTAAATTGGGCAATCTCCGGAGACCACAAGAATCTTTTACACTTCATTCTCGTTTACTCTTACGCTTCCCTTTTCCTACTACCGCAATGGCCGTTAAGAGCTCATTTTATAGACGTCAAATGCTCTTCCAAACTACTCTTGTCACAACATTTCCGAGTTTCCAATTGTTATGGGATAGTAAAAATCTCTCTCTCTCTAAAGGCCCAAGCAGAGCTCCCAAACACCCAATTAAAGCTCCAAAAGTGTAACGAAATTAAAAATAGCTGGAAAAATGGGCTTCCGTTAAATCCTTTGGAGTTCCAAAACCGCACGTAGAGAACCCACTTGACACCATTAACGTTCCCTCTCCTTGTTTGGTAAAAGTTATTGATCTGAGGACCGATTTGCCACTGTCACAAACAAATGAGGAGGGTGGAAACTCACCAGGAGAAGCTGGATCTAAGCCTAAACAAACATTTGGATCAATCTAAAAAATTAAATGTTATACCCAATCTCCTGGACTAAAAAAAGTATGGATTGAAATCCCATTTTCCTAAAAATGTGGCAAGCACAGGGACTTTAGATGTCAAATTAAAAAGGCTTCAACCCGAAACTTTGGCAATGTCTATTTGGGACAGGACAAAAGGCCCCCAGCTCAGATTCCAGAGAACATACAACGACAAAGTGACATTTTGACACCCACCTTCGAATCTCGGTTGGTAGTATTCTTCCACATAGAACTTCTTTTCTTCTATCTGATGCAGAGCCTGGACACGAATGGTCCAATTCCCTAAAATAAACAAATCACAAGTGGTATTAGAACATGACCCCTCCAGACTCCAGTTGCCTCAAGTATTACAACAAATCTTACCGTAAACTGGTTGATCCGAAAGCGTGTAGTTTAGACTCACGGCTCCAAAGTTGGACTAGAGTATAAGGAAAAGGTTTCAAATTTCCCGGTACCCTCCATTACATAAAGGTCATTTGAAATAGTATATGGGCTACTTTTACCTGACGTGATAGCCATCTCCGCACAATGTTACTCTTGGGATCCAGCATATAAACGTCCACAGCATCGCCAAATGCTCGGAGTCGAGTATCAATAGGAATTGCTCGAAATCTCACTGTCAAAGTTCAACAAAAAGCAATTAAAAGTCACATAGGTTAAGGTTCAGCACTATCTAAAAACTATGACAGAAACAATTACGGAAATTAAACAAGACACGTTAATTGGACGAAACCGTTCAAGCACAGTAAATGTAAACAAACGGTTGAAGTCAAATTAAAGACTAATTTGCATCGTGCTTTATAATCACACGCTTTTCCTTATTACACGCCTTTCCTTCCGAGTTTATATCATAGGGATTTCCTTTTAGTGCGTTTTAGCCTACTTCAAACCAGGGAAATCATGGAAAATTCACGACACTGAGGTTGACAGCGACAGTGCCTAGCCGTAATACACAAAAACTTTCGATCTAAATGGAAAGTGCTTGTAGTCGTAAACAAGTCCTGGCTACCCCAGCCCCAACTCCCACAGAAATGTCAGTCTTGGAAACAGGATCAAAAGTTCTGACTGGAGGACGAGGAGGGATGCTGGAAAAGTGCATTTTGAAGTTTATTCCAAGTTGTGCCGGAGGGTTGAATTTTCTTTTAAATTGAACTTGTAACAATGGTATTTAGTTACCGGTCTGTGACTGCATGTATTTTGGCTTGTCAGTCTGGATGAAGATTGTCATGGAGCGGAGTGAGAAGCGAAGGTCTGTTTCATTGACAAAGGCAGTCCCCCCTACGAGCCCATTATCATTCCCTTCCACCCGGAGTCGATAACTTCCTTCGATGCTCGTCTTTGGAACCTGGAAAAATGGAAAAAAGAATTGTAACATTATAGAGAGTCAAGTCTTCTCCAACTTTGGAGGCTTTCATTAAACTTTCATTTGCTCAGCTTTCACTTTCACGCACTTCTGCACTTTCAAAATCAAAGAATCTCCTTTCAAAGAAGCTTAGCCCCAAACTGATAAAGTCCTCATTAATTTCACAAGAAAGGGAAAACTCTCCAGGCCAAGGGTACAAAAGCCTCTGGCTGGGATTACCAAAGACAGCACACACTTCCAATTTATCGCTACGTTAAATGCGGAACAAATGAGCTCCAAAAGTTTGGCATCGGGGGTGAAAAAGTTCTAAAGCGAAACCCACCAAAGTGTTAATTAACCGATTCCATTCACTAACCGCTGCAAAAGATTCACAACCGAATTCCCATACCTCAATCATCAGCATTTCTTGGATATTGGGATGACAGGTTTTGATTTGAGAGCCAATGTCAACACCGTTCCTTAGGAGCGAAGCCCTGACGTCGATCGGATGAGGTTGCGCCTGCGTCTGAAAAATTGTCACCAGCACCCTGTAGATCTGTCCTGGACGTACCATTTTACTCGCGACGACAAAGTAGCGGCTGAAAAAGACAAAAAGAAATCAAAATTTTCGGATCAATAGAATCGATTTTTCCTTTTTTTTTTTCAAGAGGACGCCGGAAATGAATGCAAGTGTCAGCGTCAATCACATCTGCCGCTGAAGCTGATCAAAACAAACAAGATTTTCATTCTAAAAATAGAACAGTCTAAAGCCGTCTAAAGATTGAATAAATTCAATCAAATCTTACACTTTCTCTTGGGAAATGCATCATCCAAAAGGTATTCAAACGAAGCCCCTTTTGAGGATGGCTGTTCTTCATCTTAACTGATGTACACTTCCGCACTTCCAATTTCAAAAGATATACATCATTTTCTCGCTTCTCAGGAGTGTCGTAGAATACAATTTTACAAGAAAAAGGAAAGGAAAAGGAGCTCATCAAATTAGAAACGCTCAAGCAGAGACGAATGAGTTGTTACATCCGTCGGCACGTGGCACTTTCTCCGCACTTTCTAAAAGGAAAACTCCCTTTCCTTTCCTTTATTTCCGGCGCGTCAAAGACTCCGTCCACCGTGACCTCTGGAGCTCAAAATCTAGTGTTGCTTGCTATTGAACTTCACGTTCTGACCATGAAATTAAGACCCCAGTGGATCCATTTATGATCCTTTGTTCTGTATTTCATCAAACAGCAGAGGCTGACAAGACTCCCAAGAGAAAGCAAAGCCTAATGAAATCCATAACTTTTGGCTCCTCGATATAAAAATCTTATTCGATAAAATCCAAGTCATAAACCCGGGTGCACTCGGATTCGTTAAACCTTGGGCAAAAACTATATAAGAGACGGATAACGAAATAAATCAGTAGGATCCAATTTCGAAACTTATTAGGAAACGCAGCAAAAAGCAGCTTGCATGTTCATGTAAGGAAGGATTCGTGCTTTTAGAAACCTGTGGTAATCAAAGGCAAGGGCAAAGGCTACTGCCCCGTAAGTAATTTCTGTAACCACTTCCTAAAAAAAAAAAGTTTTGAAAACAATCCCCGGAAATTAAAAGCAAATAGAATCATGTGTGGC
Source organism: Pseudachorutes palmiensis (assembly GCA_009869845.1). Classification (NCBI taxonomy): domain Eukaryota; kingdom Metazoa; phylum Arthropoda; class Collembola; order Poduromorpha; family Neanuridae; genus Pseudachorutes; species Pseudachorutes palmiensis. The sequence goes on along the minus strand of VNWY01000703.1, from coordinate 16,092 downwards.
TTCTTTGAAGTCCTTTTTTACAAACTTTTTTATTTTTAAATTCCGGGATGAAAGGAATGTAAATGAATCTAAGAAAAAAAGTTGATTGCTCATGCTCTAGGATTATTTTTTTGAAATGATCAAGAAGCAAACCCCGTTGTTCAGAACAAGTACAATATATATATACTCTTGATTCGAGAATTTACATCGTGTTTCGAATCGTACTCGCTCAAGTGAAAGTAGGGGATTGTGAAAGCGAAGAATGTTGGATGACATCATCCTCTGTCAAATGGATGTTTTGTTCATTCCCTTCAAAATAGAATTATTCTCTCTGAATCGGATAGGAATGACTTTACCCTCTCCGCTTCCTTTTATTTATAGGTATCTCTTCACTGAGATTAATTTCTTCGAAGGGGATGGGAAACGATGAGGGAAATCATCAACTTAACTTTCACCCTTTTTAAAACTTTCAATCACTTCTTCATCCCAGTCTGACTACCATTTCTATTCAAATGCAAGAGGGACTTGAATATTCCAATGGAACACACCACAGGAAACCACTCAGAAACTTCCTTCCCCTTGTCTGTCGCCCGTCGTCACTAATCCACAGCGAGTGCCGGCTGGGGTAAACAGCGGACTTGGAAAACGTAAAGTCAGCAAACTGCAGAAGAAGCCCTGTGATGAACTACGCACTCAAAACCAGCTGGACTCATTTTAATTAAAATCTAATCGAAAGAGTTTTCTTAAGGAACTTACGGCTCTTTGAGGATCCCAGAAGTTTTCGGACTAATTCCACTACTCTGTCCATAAGGAGAGTTTGGATTGTAAGGAGAGTTTGGATTGACTTGGCCTTGGCGCTGATTCCCAAACGAACCGAATCCATCTTGATTTCCTGCTGGTCGAAAATTGACATTGTTGTTCCGGTCAAAGTTGAATCCTGAAGTTCGTCCAGTCGTTGTTGTGAAGCTTGGGAAGGATTCGGCTGGACTGAATCGATTGTCCTGCCCAATTGAATTGAATCTGTTGTTGTTGATATTGGAATTATCCAGTTGTCCAAAATCCCGAGTCCCGTCTCTGCCTGGATCAAACGAGCCTTGTGTCTGTCTCTCTCGACTCCTGTCTCTGTCACTTGGATTTCCATCCAGTGTGTTTATAAAACTTGGAAAACTTGGGCGGTTCTGTGTTTGAGCTTGAGGCGTCGGGAGCTTTTCTTGATTGCCTTTAATTCCGTCTGGAACGACGGAAGGGTGTGACGCTGGGGATGAAGGCGAATCCGGAAGAACAGCGTCGCTGGAATTGGATTGATGGCCCATGGAATTGGATAATTGTACACTGCTCTGAGGTGGTGCTGGCACTTGTCCAAAGCACGTGATTGGACAAAGCGAAAGCAAAATGAAGTACCGCATGAGACCCATTTTCTTTCTAAAAGTCAACTGGACGGACGGGCCAATGTCCAATTCTTTCTCTTCTTTTACAATACTTTCTCCATTTCCTTTTCTTCTCTGGGATTGATTTCGTTTCTCTTCCCTAGCTGAAAAAAGAAAGAAAAAGTCCAGTTAGATTGATAAATGTACAACACACCGAGCACAGAAAAAGTTTTCAACTTCCACGCACTTTGACCCCCGAAATCCCATCTACACAAGGATGACATTGAAAAAGTTTTAAACCAGGAAAATTTTTTGGCTCAGGACAACTCCTTATAAATCTCCATTCATGAACACCCTTCACATTTAAGCCATTTAGCAACCAACCAAGGAAGAACATCCGCCTACTTATACTCCAGCCGTACTTTTCTTCCAGCACAAATTTCCTTTTTCGTTAAGACATTTCTACAAACTACAACTCTGAAGAACCATAAAATTCAGAGCTCACTCCACAAGGGCATAAAAGACATCTTCCAAAAACCATGTGTTGTTGGGGGCGTCTTAACGTCACGACTCCCCACTACTACATCAATCTCTCTATAAAAATTGTCAAGCTAAATGCGTAAGCGTGGAAACCGAAACCGAAACCTCTTCCGAAAAAGGACTCCCTCATTCCCTTAAAATGCTTGGACTATTATTACGACGAATTCCACTTCCTCCTGGAGTCCAAAAGAAATCCGAAACGGAAAATAATTATCATCATCCTCGTGCCTGCTCTGTATATGAAAAATGTCAACATCCCTACCCCTCCTGGGTGAAAATATTTATCACAGTGTTTCCCAGCGGAAGTGATGTACCCTGATGGTTTCTGTGGTGGTTTATCCTCTGTCATAAATTATCCTATTAGTTTAATTATGTCGGGATAGAGTCTTTGAACGGAAGATTTATTCCAAAATGCGTTTTAATTTAAACAATTATGTCTTTCTGGAAGAGTGTATCCCTCCACGGATTCCGAGAATGAACAAGAACTGCATTTCAAAAACATAATCCTTGTCTAGTGGAGAGAAAGAGATAAGCCTATAAATCATATTACAAAGCTTTAGAATATCCGAAGCCTTGCCCCAGTAAACCAGCATCAAATCCTCTTATTTCGGATCTTATCCCTTATGATCAAAGTTATGGATGCAACTTCCTTTTTTTGTGAAAATCGAGTGTTCTAGTGGTACAAAGAGGAAAAAAAAGATATTAATTATTCATCTGTGCTAATTAGAACTGACATTCAACCCTTTAAAGTTATAATGCGGCCCTCTGGGCTTCGACTGTTTGTTTACGTACTTTTGCCACTGGGGGAAGCTCTAGTGAAAATTGACATGTGCCAAACATGCTTTCCATTTTTGCTTTAAGAAGAAGGAGCTAAACTGTAGGACGAAAGCTTGCCTTTAAACATTGACTAAAGTGCCTAAGAGCATATTCATATCGAAAGCTAAAAAGCACACAGACGATGAATCCATTTGAAGTTTTCCCGAAGAAGAAGAAAGTTTGAAGCTCGTTAGATAAAAGTCTACCCGCAGCAAAACATGAAACTCAGGTCTACGAAGAAGGAGCTCAAAGATCCACATCTCCCGAGTCAATTTAAAAAGACATAGAAAAGACTTTCAAAAGGGAATTATAATTCACTTCGTGAAAAGAGAAATGCTACAATGCTCCTTTTCTTCTTCTGAATTAGAATTCCATATTTTAATACACCGGAAAGACGAAAGTTTCAAGACAAGGAGCTAATGCTAATTCACGACCATGTTTACTCTCCAGGTTAGCTTTAGCTTTAGCTGTAGCACGTGCTAGAACTTTGAAACAGAAATAAAAGATGAGCGTATTATCGCTCCAACTCCAGCCCAGGATAAGTTCACATTTTATAAAAAGAAACAAACAGATTCAAGCATCAAAGTCTCTAGAGAATCCTAGGCATTCGAAGGATACTTTAATTCAAAGCATTATTATTTTTTCACTGAACTTTTCAGTCCCAGAAGCTCACAGCCGGGCCGGGAGTTAGATTCATTCCAGGCCCTTATCCCAGACGACGCGTGCATTGATGATGGGGACTTTGCAATGATCATTGCCTTTGATTGTTAAGTTCAACCCCTCCAACCAAGGGAACCTACCCTACTTTTTCAAAGGGAAGACCTTCAGCTGGATGCAGAAGCTGCAGAAATGATGCATATGGGGAATTGGAAGGCCATTGATGACGGGTACAACAAGCCCAACAGACTGAAGAGTTGAGTATGGGCCAAGCTTTTATTCCATCCCATGTTCAAGCCATTGTTGAAAATTCAGAAAATGCATTTAGAATAATAACACCAGAATGTTACAACAACATTTCCCCGTTAGAGCTAATAATTTTCTGTGGACTGTAATTATCCTTCCTCATATGGCTCCATGTTGAATCGAAGTGTGCGCAAGTGAGTCATTTATGAAATGCATTAACTTTCACCCTGCCTTTATGTTCTCACACTTTCCACTTCAAGTTTTCCACATTTAATACTTTTACCCAAAATTCGCGTGATGAAGGACAGTCTTTGGAGTACACTGGGAAGCACACGACCACCGCAAGATGAAGTGGGCTGGCCCTGTGCCACCCACGCCATTACCACAGATTACCATTATCTTATCGGAAGTGCAACACAAACTGGAAACAGTTGAGGCGCACTGGAAGTAATGTTTATGTTTCCCAACAGCGTCCCCCTTTGAAGACCTTTGAAGATTCACGACTCCACACGGTTCCAGAACCCTCCTGCCTCACTTTCCCGGTCCAAAAACAACAAGACCCTCAGAGAATAATCTATCCATCAGAGATCATCACAAGAATGCACTTCCCATTAACTGGGTAAACCGAAATGCACTCAATCTTCCACAAAAATCATCTCATCATGTGAATGTTGACTTTAGCCCGGCTTAATCCAAAGGACTCTTTGCGCTTCAAGCGGAAAAGGAGTCCAGGGATTTCAATTGAATAACAATATTTAGCCCTTAGAAAACCGTTTTCTCTCAGCACACCCTCACTTTCGTGAAGGATGTTGAATCTGAAATCAGCGAATTCGATCATCATGACGAGCAGACCTTGTGGAGTTCCCTTTCCTCCAAATCTAAAAGGCTACTTTCCGGGAGACGAACAAAGAAAGCCAATGCCCATGAAAAAAGTATTCCCTTCTCTCCGGGCTTCAATTCCCTGAACAAATCTCTGCGGAATTTTGGTACTTTCAGGATATAAAATGAAAAGGATGAGGGAAATTCGGGTATTTTTGGAACGCTTGGAACTATCCAGGAAGAAGAAGGGAAAGAGGGACAATATGGAAATTATCTAGAAGAAAGGCAAGGTGCACTTCACTCTTAAGCAGCTGCTCGAAGGATCGCTTTTCCATAAGGACTCAATGATTCACACTACTAAAAATTTTAGAACAAGTCGTGGCTGGACTTTAAATTTCCAGTTGTTGAGGGTTTTACGTTTACTCTAAATGTGTAATTTATGACGACGCGGAGCACTATGTGAGTGAGTCACCCTTCCAAAGAGCTGTGTAAGTAACAAACGTTGGACGAGCGTGACAGACAGGGATCGCTGACCTGAGATAAACACAACAAAAGTTAAAGTTAAGTGCCACTCTCAGAAAAGATGCACTGGATGCTAGTTTTTAATCTGGAAAGATCATTATAGTGAGGGGGATCCGGGATCATCATGAAACAGGCAGCTGACATGACACAGACAGGAGGGACCTGTTCTACTTTGGATGTCACCAGACATCAATAACAAATCTAATTGGTTCTAGAAGGAATAAAAACATTCCCAATTACCAACTGATGGCTCCAACAGAGTATAATGAAGGGACTCATCAATATCCAATTATATGGGGATGGATATCCAGCGAACATACCACAAAACGACAGGGAATATCACGAAATTGGACCGCACCGGTACCACCGGTCATGGTCTCATTGTGACAAGGATCTAAAGGAAGGGTGGACAAATTACCAATCAACTAATTCCGAAATCATATGCATGTGCATGTGCACCAGCACAAAAGCTGACCATTTGCATGATAACAAATTATTAGAACGAAATGACATTTAAATTGGATTCACCATCACCACTGTACACTTTTGTGTGCTGATAAACCACGAATAAACAGACAAGAATTTACGAATGAAATCGAGGTTTAGAATGGAAAGCGTGCTGCACATAAACAGCGGTGTAGTTCGCGTGTCATAGAGCTTTAGATATCCAATTTAAACTTAAACAGTTTGCAAAATAAATTAGAAATGATTCTGCTTTGGTGTCAAAGGAAAGAATACTGGCCACTTTTATGTAAAAAGGGACGCTATTGCACTCCCATTTTAGAGCGTTTTAACTGGGGATGACAAAAGCATGACATATTTGAGGTCATGACCTTGGTTATCAGTTGTTGATTATAAGCTAATTGTTGCATTCAGTTCCCGCCAGAGACACACCTGAGGACAACAAAGAGGTGTGTCTGTCATTCCATTGTTGCCTGAGTCATACCCTCCAGTTCCAGTTTTATGGCCTTGATTATTAATTAATAAGTCAAATAAAATGTTCATACCGTATGTCAATTCATGTCACCAGCAGCGGTTCTTTCCACTCCCGGGTGAAATTCGGACTGATGTTTTCTCGGATTTTTGACAGCCAAAAATGAGACAAGAGAAAGCCACTTTACTCCACCACTCCCAAACACACGACTGAATCCAAAACAAACCAAGGCAGGGGAGAAATACACAAGGGACAAAAACCAACCGCCACACAGGCTCAGAATAAAAGAGAGTGAGAAAAGACACCCAAAATTTAACAGAAAAATAACATAAAATGAACCATTGTTTTGATTCGATTTCAAAGGAAAACTAAACACGGTTGGAAGAATAGTGCTTGAATAAATTATTCACACTTAAAAAAAATTAAAAGAAAATTTTAAATTAATAAATTCTAAGCCAATTATTAGCCTATAGGTTTTCGAACTTATAAGAAAATAATTACAACGAAAAAAATTACAGCATATTAAATTTATTCAGTTGTATTTAAGTAATATTTCTATTCATGAAACGACTACTTCTCGTTTATCTCATAACATTTAATAAGGTTTTTTTTTCTTGCCAAAAATTCCTTTGTGAGATATGGCATAACTACCTGACCTTTCGATTTTCAGTAAATTCTACATTTGTTTAATGTATAGTATAATGAAGTGAAGTTTAGTTTACCTTTAATATTGGCTTTTCCAACATTTCTTTGAGTGGTAAAAACCAAGTCTAGCAAGCCTAATTTTTAGTATTAATGTATGACCATTTCATGAATTATGGCGGCTTTGATTCGCTCATATTTTAAGACTTTATTTTATTACGATTAACTTGATTAACTTTTCTTAAGATCTGAGTTGCTTATGCTTAAACGTGTGACGCCAAATGGCGTCCCTTTTCTTGAAAAGTGTCTGTGTATATTTCACCTCCTAGTGCTGCTAACCCGCTGGCTAGAGTATGGGCAGGTTGGAGAATGTGGACTGAAGTTGGCATTTCAAGTGAATATTTATGACTAAGTTATATCCAAATGTGTTGTTTTTTGTTATTTGTAAATAATTGAATCGTTTAATCAAACCATTAATGTAAAATTAGTGTATTTTGACCTTAAGATTTACACTAATTTCCACATGGCTGAGTGCCGTTGAAAGTCCTGAGTGTAGCGCTTTCAGACCCCGGAATTCCGGCCCGGGAAATTCAGGTTTAATTTCAATTGTCAATTCAACTCGTCATTCAATCTGAATTCTGAAAAAGTGAAAAAGTTGAATTTTAATTAACCCTGATTAATTAAAACTTAAAAAGACAACGACTGAGACTGAAGTAGGGAGCTACCGAACGGAGTTAACAGGAATAGATCAACTGCAATCGGTTAAACCGATTGAACAAGATGCTCATCAAAGTGAAGGTAAATCATCCCTTGGAAACAACTTGGCCAATAGAATTTGATGGTCACTTTTAATCATTCTTGATTGTATCTTTTCAGACACTTACTGGGAAGGAGGTAATCACACATTTAAATCAGTTGGAAATGGAGAAGATTGTCGTTTGGCAAAACTACCGCACCACGTGGATAGGCCGATAGGGTACTGCAACTGCGGAATGATCAATTTGTTACTTTTTGCAGATCGAGATTGACATCGAGCCCACAGATAAGGTGGAGCGTATCAAGGAGCGTGTGGAGGAGAAGGAAGGAATCCCACCTCAACAGCAGAGATTGATTTTCTCTGGAAAACAGATGTAAATTAGACTCATTACTGACAAAGCGATGCCAATGCCAATGTCATACTGAATTGTTTCTAATTTTATTGCAGGAATGATGAGAAAACGGCTGCAGACTACAAAGTCCAAGGTGGCTCTGTCCTGCATCTTGTCCTTGCTCTACGTGGTGGAGCACACTTAATCTGAACTGAATCACTCCAACAGCATGGTCTCGTCTACTCTGAAAATTATTTAAAACCTACTGAGTAATTCACAATCCAAATTTTCGTAATAACGTCGAGTCGACAGAAAATAAACTGGCTGCAGGCTGACAATGTCTTCATCCAAATTCAGTCTCTTCAGTTGAAAACTCAAGATGCAAGTTCCTCCTAAATTAACTGGTAAAATATCAACTTTACAACTAGGCCGTTTTTACCAAATATTTAGAATGAATAGAAAAACGAACGTTTAGAAAACCGGGCTCAAAATTAGAAGCTGTGCTTTAGGCTTTAGGATTTGTGTTCACATTTTGACCTTTACTCTAGTTTAAAAATGCACAAGTTTATTGCTTGTCTTTAAAAAACGAATTGACTTTCTCCATGGTTTATGGTGGACATTTCTTTCTTCTGGTACAAGCAACGCCCTTCCGCCCCAGGCATTTACACTGGACACCAAAACAACTGTTTACATTCCTTGAATTATTACAAGGAATCTGACAAAACGGATTACCTTATTGCATCTAATCATAAATTTTTCTGCAATTCCATACGCCTTCCCGTCCACTTTGCAGCCTTTTCTGTTATGGTGCACACGAGGCCGTACAAATCCCACGTAGTTACTAGGTTGGCCTTGATTCGGTTTGCTGGCATCACCTTGACCTGCTGGGGGATTTGGTGGTGGAGGATTTGCTGCTGGGGGATTTGGTGGTGGGGGACCTGCTGGTGAAGCACCCCCAGGATTTGTGTTCGGTGCGTCTGTTAGTCTCGGTTTTACAAACTGAGGCTCCTCTCCGACCATATTCCCTGGAAAGGAAATTAGTTTTCAACGTTGTTTGATTTGTTGAGGATTTGTTGATGCCGCTGTTTGTTCACCTGGTGGGTAGTAGTGAGCGGCGACATAGTATGCTCCACTTGCAGCTTGTGCCCAGGTCATACAGATCTCGACACTTTCTAACTCCACAAAAACAGAAAATCAGTATTTGCTAATATAGCATCGCTAAAGGTTTCACCTGCCCATACGACTTGAGTAAAATGGCCAATTTTTTTGCCCGGAGCGCCAGTGTACGTTTTAAAATCGTAATCCACAATCTCGTTATACCAGGCCCGTGTAGTGTTGCCGGCAGTCTTCAAATGTGGTTTGGACGATTTGTACATGGCTAAGTTTTCCCCACAGTCCATCCCTTCTATGCCAATCCCCGGCATATTCTGAGTATGGACCATGTTATCATCTTTGGCATTCGTGTTCGCTGTCCATTGAGCTGATGGGCACAACTGAAAATAAAGTCAAAATAGAAAGTAGCCATTAATAAATTAGACACAGCCAAATATTGTTCATTACTTCCGTGTTAAGTTTCAACGGTGGAGCTCCTAAAAACAAACACCATTGTTGTATGAGGTCAAACTGGAAATTGTAAAAGTATGCCAACCGTGATCTTTCCGTACAAGGTTGTGGGTGTCAACTCCTTCCTGGATCCAAGACATTTCCGCTGTGAGTGGAGCCGTCTGTAAGAAATGAAAAGCATTTCAGAAACAGCACAAATATTGTCCAACGAATTCTAGAATAAACAAGTCACCAAAGCTGGCCCTCCTTTTCCCTGGTGGGCACAAACGATCTGGAGCGTTGGTTTCGCTTTGAAGACGAACACCATCGCAATACAAACGAGGAGTCTCCTATGCAGACCCATTTGGTCGCAAGAACAATTGGAAAACGCCATTGGCCTTTTAATTATTCACAGGAACAAATTATCAACCGGAGAGTTGTAAACAAATCAATAAGGAAATGCTAAGAATAAGTTCTTACCGGTATGTCACCAGTAGTTAAAAGCGTGATTTACTTATCAGTTTAGCTCCAGCGGCCACGGTGAACATTTATGTGCGAACCCTGCAAAAAATGAATCGGTGTAGACTAATTAAGTTTAGTAAGACTCGATTGGATCCTTTACCTGGTGGCGCGGATTGGTGACTGATTGCTGGAGTTGGCAAAAGTTGCAACGTATTCTTCGTCGCCATTGGACAAGATCCATCTACATTGCAAAGCAATGGCTCTCCACCCTTGCGCAGAAAACATTCCAGCTTAGTGGAATTGACGACTGAACTGTCGGACCGGAAATGGACTAATCTGCAGCAGGTTTACTTAAAACATTTTCAACCATTTCAAACACATTAATTCAAGATTTAATCCACACATTTGTAAAATCCAAGCTTAAAATTATATGCTTTCCAATTCTTGATGAAAATGAGTGAAAATTGTGATGTTTTGATGTCGGTTTTTATTTTTTCTTGGCGTCTTTCAACCCAGCGCCTGCATTGAACTTGAAGAAGATAATGTCCCCATCTTCCACTGTGTAATTTCGCCCTTGTTGGCGATACTTCCCAGCGGCCTGAAACAAAAGGTTTCATCAGACTTGCGGTAGAGACCGTCGACAGCTCAAAAACGAGAATTCGAAGCTCGTATCAAAGTTATGCCACCACCGCCATTTCATATTTAGCAAGCTCATGTTTTAACTGTTTAAATTACTTTGCAATTTGCTTCGGATCCTTCTTCTTTGAAGTCTTCAAACTTCATTACTTCAGCCATGATGAATCCCTTTTCAAAATCTGTGTGGATCCTTCCAGCTGCCTGTGGTGCCTTGGCTCCTCTCTGGAATCACAAAATATTAATTATTTCCCATTTCAAAAATTCATAATGTTATTTCCTATTTGGCAGATAGAAGCCAATTAGTGAAAAAGAACAATTAAAACTGGTTTCCTGCTTCAAGTTAAATTAGTTACACGACAATCAGCATAAAGAAACATTCCAAACATCAATCAACCCACCCGAACCATGTTTTCCTGAACTCTAGATTAACTCTAATTTAAAAATCATCGAATGTCTCATCTCCAAAAATCCTTGTTAGTCGTCACTAATCAACTTTTTTAGATTAATTTGATCACAATTCAACCCTTACGCTCTCCCCTACGCTCTTGGATTCCTCGATTATATTTCATTTAGAGATCCCAACCCCAAAATACGCCAACTTCAACTCTTAAAAGTTTTATTACGAACCACAAAAGTCATGTTATTAGCTGAAATTCCGTTTCACTGGTTAATCGTTTAATTTGAAATTATACTGATTTCTCGGACCATCGATTCCCTTGACTGATATCAATATATACAATTAATTCCATACATGAATCCCCTTTTCTTTCTCTAAATTCCTGTCATTAGATGAAATTGGTTATGGACTTCAACCCTTCAATCAAAGAATCAGTCCAGACGAAGCACAAAAAACAACCGAAACAGCAGTGAAGTGGATTCATTTGGATTCCGAATAAAAAATTGTTCGGGTTAGATAGAAAGATAAAATGAATAATTTGAGTCTGATGACGAGTGCATAAGGTCAAGAAAGGGGAAGGGGAGGCCCCTCAGCAACTGGAAACGATCTGGCGCCTTCTACTAAACTTAAGTATTTCATCTACCGCCATTACGAAAAAAGCTAGAGACGCTAGAATTCCATCATAATCAACCAACCCTTACTGAACAATAATCAGTTTACAAAATTAGAGCAATTTTTCAATCCACAAGCTAAGGGGTACATAAATAGCTATAGCTAAGCGTTCCCGAAACAACGCTCCTGGGGTACATTTTGTAACAGCATAATTAATACAAACATTCACATTTACGATTAGAAAATCAAAAGCCAAAGGCGCATAAGTCTGGCATGCCACTTTGCTTTTAAGACAAATTGGTTGGACCAAGGATTAAGCAGCCTGGAACTTTACAGCAGTAAAAGCTAAAGGGCAAGAGTTTAAGCACAGGTCGGAGAAGGTCAAGATTTTTGTATATATTCTGAGTTGATTCTTACAGGCACAGTCCAGCATTTGACCTCATCGGCACCGGCAGTGAAGAAGTATTGCAACTGGAGAGCCTTGTAACCATTCGTGATGATTTTGTCCATGCCACTGAAATAAAAAAGAAAAAATTCAATTTCAATATGTAAACTATATGTAAACAATATGATTTTTATCAACAATGTAAAATGGTGAAAGCCTAAGGAATTTTAGTCCTTTCATAGCCTCCTGAAAAGAACGAGTTTTAATCCATTATTCATCAAAAAAGGCAGAGGGATGGAAGATGTCTATCTCTGTTCCCGTGTATTCATGCCCAAGTGCTATAAAAGCCTAACTGAAATTAAACCGTGGAATTAAAATGGTCCATTTTAGTTTCCTTGGAGCGAAACGATAATTCAGCAGACTAATTTCAGTCCGTATCAAATCTGTAATCGGTAGTTGTGAGAAGCATTCTAATCTTCCCTAGGTGTGCAACAAAGCCATCAAAATTCGATCAAATGGTGAAAAATCCAAAATGACGATTCTTTGTCGCCCTCTGGGTTTGAACAGGAGCCAAGGAATTGTTCCCAGTAGTGGCAAATTGTCCTTCATAGGTCAGCCAATGTAACTCCAATTTCCGTCATCACGTCCCAAATGAATCATGTTCAATTATTAAAATTCTTCAGGTGACTTTGGTACACCACAATTAAACGAGTAGTAAAGTCCATTAAAATGATTCCATCCCATACAAACCTCAACCAACCTCCAAATCTCATCTTCACGAGGATAATCACCAAGTCGAACTTTTCGAAAGCCAAGATTGAAGTGATTGTAACTCCAAATTACATGTCATCATCCAGTTTAATATCAAACTGACCAGGTTTTCCTGAAACTTTACATTCTAATCCCTATAATTTTGCAGAAAGGAGACGAGTTTTCGGGCTTCTTAATTCATTCCTTCCCGAGCTGAAAATTCAATTCTGTACGAGCAACGAATCATCAAAAATTATTCCACTGGGTGGTGATAAGGCTAGAAAACATGGAAGAATCTAAAAAAAAAACAAGAACAAGTTCGTCCTATAAGTTCTGAAAAAGCCGACCTCAGAGTTACACATTAAAGGAACATAATAAAAGTTAAAAGAAATTTCCTAAAAGTCAGGAGCTAAGCTGGATGCAATGACCACATGGAACAAGACATGAATACGAAATTTCACTTTCAATGGCCTAAAACTGAAAAAAAGACAAAAACAGGAGCTCCAAATAAAAGTTTTTGAGTTTCAGAACAAGGCTTGGAACTTCAAAAAATAATCACACACACGAACAAAAAAATAATGTGCTTCCAAATTACATGTTTGGAACCCTTTTGCCAATGCTTCCAAGAAAAAATTGTAAATTGGAAAGACTAACTTCTCTGCGAGAAATGGGAAATAACTCCAAATAAGGTCAAGCTCCATCCGCCATAGTTTTCTAATCAAAAAAGCCTTTTGTGAAAATACGGCTTTGGAGTTTGAAATTATCAAAGTTATTCTGGGCTAATTGCAAATGAGTTTTAGGATTATCTTCATTCACAATCCGATTTCCAGGAGAAAAGGAAAGGAAAATGCAGCTTAAGCATTTACACACTATAATTCTAATTCCTGGTGAATAAAACTTTATTTTCTGAGATAAGATTCAGGGCTTATTTGACTTGACTTATTTTGCCACGAAAGAAAGTTACAAGACAACACGCTCCAAACTCATTGGTCACCCGGTAGGAACGACTTTTCTGGAAAATTGGCAACAAAATAATCGTGTCTTAAATCCAAAAAGGAGTCTTGTTTTCAGAATCGTTTTCGTGCAGAGGAAAGGAATAAGGTAGTTAAGCCGAGTATGGAATTATAGTCCTTTGCTCCCTTACGACTTCCTTTCACCCAAGCAAAACTTTCACCAATTCCCAACTCCCTTTCTCCCCATCGTGTAATTAAAGTTACAATTACCAATAAGGCAAATTCAAGAGTGAAAATTTTATGAGATTGATGCCAATCTCAGTCTACTTTGTCCTGGAAATCTTAGTGCTTAGGGCCAATTAAAATTCCAGCGTTAGAACAAGAAACTTCTGGATTTGAAATGGATTACCTCGTGGCTCCTATTTCTTTCAAATACGCTGCTCTTTCATCTTCTGGCATATCGACCACTTTGGATTCCAAAACTCCAGAGAATGGGATGAGCAGTGCCCCTGGATCATTCTTGTCAATCCATTCCTTCAGTTTCGGCAACCTGCAAAAATTAAAGAAAACTCATAACCGGATAAAAAGTATTTACCCGGAATTGACCCTGCGTTAAACTAAACTGAAATTTTCTTGAAAACTTCATATTTTATAAATCAATTTCTGTATATGAATGGGTTGCGTTTTAACCAAAACGTCGCCTGCAGGTTTAGTTCACAGGTTTGCGTATTTCCTTTAAAACCCTCCAGGAAAGTTCAAACTTTCAGAAAACATGAGTGCATCATCAAAATGACCCTCTTAAAATAAAGGTAAAAACTGGGTCCGTCTGTTTTCTTTTTCTGTACGAAAATCTTTTGAGGTTGCCGTCCAACCTGACAGGGAAACATGACATGCAATCCAACATTCGAGTGCAGCCTGACTCCATAAACCAATAGTTAATAAGTTCATAAGCCTCAAAGCCAAGGTATAAAGAGGAAAGGAAACGGAAAATGAGGCTGTAGATTTTACCAAGTAATTTGTACAAAACAAAATAAGTTGACAGGTGAAAAAGGAAGCTGCGAGAGTCGTTTTACCATTTGTTCTTCTTCCTAATGTAGTCCTTCTCGGATAAATTGACCAAGTAAATGATGGGCTTGGCCGTGATGAACAAATGCTTGTTTAAAACATCAATCTGGAACATAATCAAAAAATAAACCCCGCAACGAAATCGAAAAAGTTTGTTAATTTACTTCCGCAGTGCCCCAGTCAAGCATCCGAATCAGTTTCTTTTCGTCCACCAAGTGAGTCTTGACCTTGGTCAAACAGTCCTGTTCAAAATAAAATTGGGATTAAGACAATTTTTTCGTTGTTTTATGAATATCTTAATTCACGTGAAGTAAGGATTAATAATCTAGATTTCCTGGTCACGATTTACGAGTATGAGAAGCTGATTTTAGCCTCATTTGTCATTCACCCTGTCAATTACAGTAATAACAGCCTCCCCTGTTCAGGTTATAATTACACCCACACCGAATCTCAAGTTGAAACATTGTCCTCATTAACATCCAAAACGGAAGCACTTTTAAAGGGACCAAACTAGCTTGAAAGTTCTCTCTACTGCAGTTATGCTTTGAATCCGTCTTCATTCAAAATTAATATTCTTCCACTCATTAAACATAAAAGCATCACCGATTATCATCCTTGTCTAAACTTTATTTTCTTCAGACATTTGGACCTAGTTGAGGAAGCGAGCATTTATGAAAATGAACTTTTTCCCTTTGCATGAACCCATCGTCACAACATCATGGACAACATTACTTTTTCCAGGCGTGTAATTTCCCAACTTCTTCCTAATGCCTATTGTTTCTTTTTATTATTTCAAGCAACAGACGGGAATTGTTCAAAACAAGTTCCTACTAGGGACCATAATCATCATCAGAATTAAAATTTATGTGAATGCGTCTGTAAAAAGCCCAGTAGCAACAAACAGCAGCTTATGAATGACAATTGAGACGTGGTCATTGATCGCATTTGCATTGTTATTACATTCCCTCTTTACACTCCATCCTTTTTGATGGATTAAATCGAAGATTCAGACCCAGGAGACCATTTCAGATGGAGATGGAAGGTGTGTGTGTGATATTAAAAAGCAAGTTTCCACTTTTGCAGCCAATGGAATCCTTGCTTCTGAAGAAGTGGGCAGGTTTGTTCCTACTTCCGAAGCAAATCAGGGAGTGAGCGTGGGCATGAGCATTCAGCAATCAGAAGGGAAACAATGTACCACAAAGGAGAGGTTAGAGGAGGGACTAATTCCTAAAAATTAATTGATCAAGAACCTTCCTTTTTTCATCAACAATTCCAGAAGCACCACAAACTCTGTAATTTGACTTCAATCTAAAAGTTAAAGAGAGTTCAAAATATTTAGTGAAAATGATGAAGTCACACCCATTTTGGCAAAGTCAAAAATCGTTTAAAAATGCATCGCACAATTTCCTAGAGCAAAGCGATTAGCTGATTTCCAAATTACAGCTTTCCGTCCCTTTAGTCCAAGAGTGTAAATATCCCTTGATCCACTTTAATAGGCGTCAACGCCGTTTAGTATTTTGTTTGTTTTAACATCGGATTTACAGCTCTCTGCCTTGCTCAAATAACTTGTCAATATTTCATAACTTTGGACGTTTAAGGACTACGAATCCAACAAGCCGTTGTCCTTAGTTACAGTAAAAATTCTCTGGCCAAGGTCGCCCCGTGTCAGGTCACAGGGTG
>VNWY01000702.1:0-31559 GCA_009869845.1 Pseudachorutes palmiensis | reverse complement strand
CATATCGTAAAATTAAAAAAATCCAAATTACTTTATTCCATTTAACAAAGAAACTCCTGTTTAGTTTTAAAATTAAAATGCATATTGAAATCAATGTTGAAACCAAAAGTTAGAATAAAAAAAATATAAGATAAACATTAAAGCCTTTTAGATTTTTAGTTAGAACTAAAGTTTAAATGGGCGGTGATTAGACAGAAAATAGCACGTGAGGCCAGATTCATAAGGGGCCGCCCACCCGGGGAGACTTTTCCTTCGGTTTGGTTTCACTATGTTTATTTTTTTTTGAATCTAATTTTCATTCTTTTATGTAATACAAAAAATGTCTAAAAACTACAAAAAAAAATGTTTAACAATATTTGCTTGAAAGCTAATAACCTTGGACCATCTTAACCCCGATTTTAAATGTAGGTCTAAGCATACATTTTAAATGTGTGTTTAATTACTGTGGTATTTATGAATTTACTTTCCTGAATTTGTGAGCCACCCCAAATGCATTTATGAATCAGGAAATTAGGCTTACCTAGTCCATGTTCAAATCGAAAGTCAGGCGCCTTTGAAATCACAATGTAGTTGTATAAGTCGATGCAAATCATGTACAATGTCATATCCTTCTTGTGAGTGACCCTGGTTGACCTTTTGGTGTAATAAATGAGTTAATTTAGTTAATTAGAAAGAGTGATTGATAATTGGTGGGTGACGTGTGAGGGGTGTGTTGAGACAGGTGTGTTTCTGTGAGGGTATTTTGAAACCGTCCACTCGACCACGCGGTTCATCTCATTCTTCTGGCAACTCAGAAGACGGAAATGGGCAAATCTACATGACCAAGGGAAAATACGATAGAAATAAAACAATAAAATGCATGCATTCTTCTCCTTCATTTAGCTTAACCCATTCAACTTTATTCTTTCAATATTTTGTGTATTTTTTATTCTTTTGTTCAATTGCCAATTAATTGCACTGCTTCTTGTGTGGTATGTTGTGTGTTGTGGGTGTGTTTTGGTGTGACTTGGAATGCCATGTGGCGTCCTGCCTTTTGCCTCTCTCTCACTCTCCGCATCCACGCCGTGCTACTTACTCGCTCTCCTCGTCTCCTCTTCTTCATTCGATTACAAGCTAATTTATAGTTAATTAGTCAAGTATTCACTTCAAATACAATGATCATGGCCACAGAAAAGAGAAAGGTCAGTAACAAGTTTACGCCACGCACTTTAGTCACTCGTGTCAAAGTCACTTTCCACGTTAACATTAGACATTCCTTTTTCAATGTTCAAGTAGTCTAATTAACCTTCTTATTCTAGTCTGCTGGAGGGAACAACACCCCATCCAAGTTTGCCAAGAACCAGCAAGGCAGGTCACCTGGTGGAGGTCAAGGAAATAAGCAAGGTCAAGGTGGTGGGAAAAAATCATTTGGAGGTCAACAACCAGGCACGCCAAACAAAAATCAAGGAAAAGGTAAAAATGAATTAAAAGTTAACAACAGGAGAGAGTCCAGAGTCTGTATTTCATTGTTTTTTGGCACAGGTGGATCCCCTCAGAAGCAAGGGCCCAAAGGTCAGACTCCAAAGAAGAATATCCCCCCTCCACCTCCCACTGGAGCAAAGAAGATTGAAGTCACTAAAGTTGTTGAGACCAAGCCAGCTCCCCCATCACCCAAGCAAAAGCAGCACCCGAAGAAGGGAGGGAAGAAGGGCGGAGATCAGACTAAATCCCCACTCAACACGGTCGACAGTCGAAGCAAGAATATTCAGAAGAAGACTGCCAAGAAGAACAGATTCCAGAGATTCGTTGATGTGAGATTCACTCTAATGCTTTCAATGAGAGTCCAATTACTGACCACATTCAATTTTAGAAATTGGCTGTGAAGCCACGTCCAGCTGGATCCTGCGAGCGAGCCTTCAAGGCTGAGCAGGAGTTGGGTCATGGGGGTCGAGTTTATTCGGTGACCGTTCAAGACCCACCGATCACTGAATCTTTGGTCAAGTCTTGGAGTGTAGGGATTGAGACTGCTGTCTTTTCCAAGTCAGTCGAACCAAGGCAGTTCCTCGTCATCTTCAAGCACGATGCAGACGTCAAGAAGGGACTCGAGGCCCTGAAGAAAGTAAACTTTGCGGGTGGAAAAGTTAACGTAAGTCTTTTCTTTACTAATTCTGTTTGGCGACTTGCAGGCATTATTTCATTGGTTTTGCGTTTTAGGTTGAAGAGAAAGTAGACACTGACAAGCGTGTGAATGACAACCCGGAGCACATTGATCCTTTCTGTCTCTACGTCACGAATCTTCACGATGACGCTAGGCCCGAGCATGTCAAGAAAATATTTCCCAAATGCACCTCCATCACCAATCTGAGGAAACATAATCCAAAAATCGGGTAAGGGATCCCCATCCCCAACCAATTGGCCATGCCATGCCTTTAAAATCTCATTGTCTTTCAGCTGTGCGACAAAGTTCTGTTTCGTTGCTTTCGAGTCTGCAGATGACGCACTGGCAGGCTTCAAGGGGAACTACAATGTCACCCTCTTAGGGAACACCATTGTCATGCGCTTCCGTCGTCTGAGTCAGAAGGAGTTCCAAGCTCTGTCTGCCCCAGCCAAGGCGAAGGCCACTCCACCAACCGCTCAGAAGAAGGAAACTTCCCCCAAGAAGGAATCACCCCAGAAGAAGCAGCAGGCGGTGGTCAAGGCTGAAGAGGAAAGTGACGATGATGATGAGGGAGATGAGGAGGAGGATGAAGTGAAGGGAGTGGCCAAGGAAGAGGGAGAAAGTGACGAGGACAGCGATGAGGAGTCAGACGATGATGAGGATGACGATGTAAGTTTAAAATTAGTCAACCCCACTGTCAACTTCTGACCTTTTCTTATTTTTTGTAGGATGATGACGACCTTGACGAGGACGATGATGAGGATCTGGACGACGATGATG
Source organism: Pseudachorutes palmiensis (assembly GCA_009869845.1). Taxonomy (NCBI): domain Eukaryota; kingdom Metazoa; phylum Arthropoda; class Collembola; order Poduromorpha; family Neanuridae; genus Pseudachorutes; species Pseudachorutes palmiensis. The sequence continues at coordinate 28,642 of VNWY01000702.1, read as the reverse complement.
AGGACGAGTAGATTTTTATTGTGCTTTTCTGCATTTACGGATGTTGGCAAAGTTTATAACTTCTTGACGACTATTATATATAGTGAATTTACTCTTTTCTTTTTCAACTGAAATTAAATATTCTTTAATTTAATCAGTTGCAGTTGGTCAGTTGATTTGGTTAGAGTGGAGGGAGTCGATGATAGTCCGGTGTTTGGTGCTTCTTCTTTGATGATTCCTTGGAGTTCCTTGAACTTCGGATGATCTGATCCACCAGCAAGTGACAGAATTACACTTTCTGTGGAGGTCAACCAACAACCAGACTGCTTGAGTAAACTATAGGCAAGAGCCCTTTCTGGAATCCCCCTGGACGAGGTTGCATCTGCAACGACGAAGACACGGTAGCCACTGAGGAGGAGATCAAGGGCTGTTTGCTGGATACAGACATGTGCCTCAATCCCACACAGAACCACAGTGTCAATCTTCGTGTTTGCCTTGAGTGGGGTCATCACTGGGTCCAGACACATTGTGAATCGTGACTTCTCAATCGGCTTGATGTGATAAGCCTCTATCCCCAGTTCAGGCACAGTTCTTCCAAGTCCTTAGATCAAAATTACAACATAAAAGCTATGACTATAAGTCTATGACATAAAAGGATCAGTATGAGTGTGTCTTGATTTACCTTGTGGGTATTGCTCAGTGACGACCACTGGGATGTCCAGGGCTTGAGCTGCACGGAGGAGTCTGTTTGAGTTGGTCACAATTTCATCAAAGTGCTTGATTGAGGGTCGGAATTTGACCTGCATCAAAAGGAATCCAATTAATTAGTAAGGAGACGCTTAAAGTTAATCTTTTGTTGCATACCTGCATGTCACAGAGGAAGAGCGCAGATGATTCAGCCAACAGCTTCCCTACCCTTCCAAGTCCAGCAGTAGTCACCATATTTTTAATTAATGAATACAAATTGAGCTTTTACTCCTCGTCGCATGCAGTCCGGTTTGACAGTGATAGGGAAAGAAAGAAGAGTGGTTGATGTTCCCAGAAGGACGGTGACCTTGAATCGTATGAGAGGAAGATGATACCCATGAGTGGAACGACCAGAGATTAACTAATCAACAACAGCCAAAGGTCGAGACAGACACACGGTGACATGGCCATAATTTAATTAAGGTGAGTCTAATGTCCACCTGGATTAAAGACAATAAGGAATAGGATTCCTTCACTTTCTCCTTGCTTTCTCCGGATCCACTTTCACCTTCAAAGGGGATGAAATGACCACCCCATGCTGACCATTTGAGTTAATTGAGTTAGTTTAATTGTCAGTAGAATAGGTTTGTGTGTGATGACTGGGACTGCATTGGAAGAATCCAGGTCAAGTGGAGGGTAGCTCAGGCCTTCAGGGTAGTGGATCGGAGTCGGACCCTTCTCACCTCGCTCCAGTCTCTAAATTAACAATTACTCAATTAGTCAACACAATGAATCATGGGTATTTATACACTCACTGCTTTCTTGAAGGTGGATAGGCAGAATGTACAGATCCTCACTTGGTGCTCAGGGGAGGAATCCTCACCACAACTCTCGTCTAATGTCCAAATCAAACACTTAAATTAACATTTGGGTAATTAACTAGGGTTCTGGGTAATTTATTTCCTTACCTCCATTGTTTCTGAGCTGTGACGACAGGTGAGAGATGTATGAGGATGCTAGACGAAGTGTTTCTATTTTGGACAACTTCCGGTCAACTGGTTCTGTCGGGATGAGGGTTCGAAGGGCAGAAAATGCAATATTCACACTGGAAAAGAACCAATGAAATGAAAGTAATTGTTCACTGGAGGTGCTATTTCCTTGCCTCTGTGTCTTTTCTCTTTCCCTTGAGTTTCCCGATGAGCCCTTGCCCCTTAATGTCGGCTTGTCCTTATTGGTTGCTTTCCCCATTGAGAGACTGCCTCTGTTCCAGGAAGGAATGCCACTGACTCCAGCAGTGGAGGGGAAGGAGCATTGCAGTTCCATCCAAGCTCACTTCTGATTGACCTTTCCACCCCACAAATAACCAGAAGACTAACAGACTCCAGTCTTCCTTAATTCACTCAATCAAATATCCCATGGAGAAAGGGAAGAAACATCCAGCAAAAGCTCAATTGGACTCCAAGGACAAAGCAAGAAGCACAGTTTAATTGAGCATGACCTCACTCTGCCCTCACTGCACTATAACTGAATCAGTGGCAAGTGCACCCGGGTCCATTTCCCTGTCAACAAGGCCCTTTCCACCCTCTGACCACCACGAAGGGGCCCTCCTTCTAATCTCTCATGTCGTAGTCTCACCGGGGAACTGCGAAGCAATGAGGTCATCATCAGAGAGGTCAAAGCATCATTCTAAAATTAGTTGTGATGAGAATGCATGGGAACTCTGTCTGTCTGTTGGTTAGCTGATTAGCTTCTGCAGTACTGAGGTTGGGTTTGTAATGTTGTTCGTTCTAGCTACGACCAGTGTCTGTGAGGGAGTGATTGAGAGATGCTTTGTTGACACAAGGACCAATGATGATGATGATGATGATGAGACCTAACAGCTACCCATAACCTCACAGGGTCAAAGTACCCACCCTCCCCTTCAACAAACATTCCGCAAGGGAAATCCACCAAAGGGAAAGGAGAGAGCTCACTTCCGCCTCCTTCCACAGAAACTATCTCCACCTTCTTTCTCCAGCAATCCATCCGCATTCTTTCTCTATCCACTTAATCACCTTTTATCTATCAATTTTAATTGGTATTTTATAATAGGGGCAATGGGAGACAGGTACGTTTGGCTTAATTAAGCACTAATTAATTAACCACAGCCAAAATGTTTCCATAAGTAGAGACACTGGTATCAATTCTGATATGATTAACCAAGATTGAAACCTTATCAGCACAATTTGACTCTTCATCACAATAATAAAATGTCCAGTCAGTCACCTCTCCTTCTTTTACCCTTCACCACTTTAACGTTAAGTCTAAGTCAATCAACGCCTCATCCACTCATTCTGAGTTTCCAATGTGGGTCCAGACCCTTGGCCTCTTCATTCTGGCCAGTCTTCCTGTTCATTCACAAAAGTTGACAATCCTTCAGTTCAATGACATCGAGGGACAGCTAGAAGGATTCAGGGTAAGCTGAGATTGAAGGGTGTCCCTTTTATACTCAGAAATGTTTGGTTGATTAGGCTGGTTCTGGTGACCCTCCTGACCCTTCTTATGCTGGGAATGCAGTAGGTGGATTGGCAAGACTGGTTGGTTTATTGGCAGAGGAAGAAGCTTCACTTCCGGCTGAGACGACGCTCCTTCGGGTTGCTCCTGGAAATCTGATTGGTGGGTCAAATGGATGGCTGAGTGTCTTTGGGTTCCAAACTTACGGGGAAATCCTGAGAGACTACTATGCAAAGTTCAAAGAATCAAGTCCTTCAAAGCACTTCATCCAAGTAAACATCATTTTACTCAGTTCCCCACTTTCTCCTCATTTTCTCTTTCTTTAGGGTTGGGGTATGATAGGAGTTTGAGAGTGGAATACGACAGTCAAGTGACTATGTCCAGTACAGTGGGAATGTCAAGCCAATCATCACCAACATTGACTGCGAGGGGGATGAGCTTGATGGGGGTGACGATGAGTTCTGTGGACATGGGACCACTGGGGGGCCACTTTACGAAACACACAAAATAATCACAGTGGGGGACAAGAAGGTTGGCATCGTGGGTTTTGTCAATCCATTGGCAATGGTAGTCAATCAATACACTCAACAATTGAATTCACTCTATGAATCCTTCTCCTTGCAGAACTTATCTGATCCTGGTCACTTGGTGTTGAGGGACGTTGCAGATTCCCTCCGGGAGCTCATTTCCAGCGGTCCCTTCTCTGATGTGGTGAGTGTGATAGCCATTGGCGGAGGAAGTCTGGACATTGCCAAGAGGATCTTGTCCTCAGTGGAAAAGGTCCAGTTGGTCTTGTACGCAGGAGGGAGTGAGGAGAGGGACTACCCCACACGGTTCAATGGAAAGTTCATCGGAGCCACTTCTGCACTCAAGTATGGAGCCAACGTAGGGAAATTGAGCTTCACGATCAAGGAGAATGGGCAAATGGAGCTGGATGGGGAGGGAAAACTCATCGTGACCACTGGGAAAGTGGACAAAAAGGCCGATGATTTTGTGATAGGTCTCAAGGACTCGGATGAAATGAAGGAAGCGGTGAAAGAAGTAATACGAAGCAGAATTAATAGGCAGCAGCCCATAACAAAGTTAATTCCTCAACGTTTTGTCAGGTTGGGCGAACATTGGTGCCATTAGTTGGGACCCGAGAGGCTTGTTGGAGTTCAGAGTGCAATCTTGGGAACCTGATGGCTGACTCGGTGGTTACTCATCGTGACCACTGGGAAAGTGGACAAAAAGGCCGATGATTTTGTGATAGGTCTCAAGGACTCGGATGAAATGAAGGAAGCGGTGAAAGAAGTAATAAGAAACAGAATTAATAGGCCGCAGCCCATAACAAAGTTAATTCCTCAACGCTTTGTCAGGTTGGGCGAACATTGGTGCCATTAGTTGGGACCCGAGAGGCTTGTTGGAGTTCAGAGTGCAATCTTGGGAACCTGATGGCTGACTCGGTGGTCCATTGTGCAGTAAACAAGTTGTCAGGGACTGGAGGGGACGTTGGTCAAGAGGACTTGGTCAATGTTTTTGGCGTCTGGACTTCAGGCTCGCTCTTCAACGACGTGGTTGGGGTGGGCGGTTAGCAACTCAGAGTCTTCCAAATGCGTATCCAATTGCAAAATGAAATGTTTGCAGATCCGATTCGCCACATGGACATCCACCGTTGGCTTCCTTACCACAACAATGCTTCCTTGGTGAAGTTATTTGGGAAGGACTTGAAGGCCATGTTCAGAGAAAGTGGAAAGGGAATTACTGAGCCAAAGTGGGGGTCATTTCTCCAAGTCTCAGGTAATTAAATTAGTTGCTTCATCATGCAATCAAACATTAACTTTCTGATTGCAGACGGGGTTGAAGTTCGTTACTCATCCGGGGGTGGCATTGAGTCCCTCCGTGTTTGGCACAGTGAGGACCAGATACCAGGGTTGAAAGAGGTCAAGGACGAAGAGATTTACCATTTCGTGGTGCCTTCTACGCTCTACAAAGGGCGGAGTGCCTACTGGTTCCTCAAGGACAAGTTCCAAAAGTTCAGCAACAAAGAAGTATTCAAGCGAATTGGTAAAGGGAAAGTACTTTTATTCATATTTTTGTATTCATCCCTTAACTTTATCTCTAAGATTTCGATGACAACTGCCTTCTTCATTACGTGAAAGCCTTGGGTGTCCTCAAAATAGGATTCTCTGAACGAATCTTCATTGGTACACAAAGGGGAGGAGGAGGAGGTAGTAATTCATGTCCAGGAAGAGGAACTGCTGTCACAGTCACAGGTAACTGGGAGTACAAGCTTACTTTGAAGTATTGCTTCATTTGTCTCTTTATTTGCAGTGACTCTGGTGATTTTCATTTTGTTGTTGGGGATTGCTTATATTTCTTGGAAGTTCATTTGGCCAATGATCCTCAGAAGGAGAAGGACATCCTCGTTTCCTTGATTAGAAATAGGTTAATTATTGTTAATTAATAACATAAGAATTGGTAATTAAATGGATTTGATTTAAGTTTTGTTTTACTAAGGTGAAAGTCTTGGCGTTGCTTTCTCCAGAGCGTGGGAAGCACGTGGTTCCCCATTTCAAAATCTCCCGCTTCCCTCCCCCTTGCACCAAAAGGAAACAGAGGAAAGAAAGAACAGGTTCTAAAATTTAAGTCTTAAAAAGTCTTAAAAAGTCAAAGAGAAAAGGCTAAAGGTCAACCACTTGACCCTTCATTACACCATCATTTGAAGCATTTGGCAAAATACGAGTTACACATACGTTCATGCTGCGAAATATATGCGAAATAGATACAGATATTATATACTTTACCATGAAACAATTGTAAAATTAGTGCTTGATTTTTATACTAAAATGTAATTGAGATGCTTCATTTAATTTTGTGGGATCACGGGTCATGTCAAGGTCATTTCCCTCCTTATTTGCAGTCAATTTTTCTGTATTTTGCCTATTTTTCATTTTTTCCCTTGCGAAGAACCAGTTCTCCTTTCTTGTTTGGGGAATTTGGCAAAAACAAAGTGGGTTATTTTCGCCGATATCACGGGACTACGGCAAAAAAGAAAACATTCGAGGACTCGGTGAAGGCTTGAGTGACCTCTCCATTGATAAAGGTCACAGCGCTTCTACTGTCTCTGGAAACGAGTAGACAAGTGGAGAGGAGAGAGGGGCACGGGCAGGATACAGTAATTGGGTAAGTACAAACAATAACTAATCATTAAATCATCTGCTCAGTTCCCTTCCATTTGTCATTCCTGATTGATGGAAGCAGCTTACCCTTACCGTAGTATTTTCTGGTTTATAAAGGATGTGAAACACTCAATTGTCAATGGTTTGACCTCTAACATCTAAAAGGCTAAAATGGTTTAGGAGAAGAGGATATTGAATGTTCTATTTTTAGCAAATTCTCCGGTTTCATCTTCCCATTTGCCATCGGGGATATCGTCTTGTTCTAAGCTTCCGTTGTTCAATCTACAAATGCAATGGGAAAGGAAGCAAAAGTACTTTTTTGTTTTTGTTATGATTTCCTTGTATTCATTGGTTGACCCTCAGATGACCTTGGAATAGAGCGGTGTGGTGTTGTGCATTTATTTTAACCACAGGAGATAAGTGGCTGCTTTTGTACTTTGGTTGGGGCCAGAGTACCAAAAAGTATGGAAATGAGACTCAATTACTAAACTAAAGCGGCCGGTGAATGACGCAATGAATTCCCTCTCCTCTCAATCGACTCGAGTACCTTAACCTTCTGTATCAATGTACTAGATTACTTCACAGGAATGTTTTTGTTTTTCACAGATCGACAGAGTCTCCTGTTTGTAATTGAATTGGACAATGTATACTCGTCTGAGCCTTCTTCGTCGCTCCCTAGTCCCACCGGCAACACTCCTTCGGAACGGAGCAGTGGGGGCTAGACACAAGAGCACAGCAACAACTGGTCAGAATCCAAGGGAGCTGTCCACTGCCGTAGCAGCAGAACCTTTTCTCAATGGATCCACATCAAACTACGTGGAGGACATGTACAATTCATGGCTCCAGGATCCAAAGTCAGTACACACGGTCAGTAGAACACTCCAACCACCTCCACTCCAGTATCTCTCAATCACAGTTTCTTCTATTTCAGTCATGGGACACTTTTTTCCGAAATTCAACTGCAGGATCAGCCCCCGGATCTGCCTACACAAGACCACCTTCCTTGGCAGAACCACCAAGAAACACGCTTCCAGTGTCCAGTTTCCTGCCTGCCTTTGGCGCTGTTGGAGGAGCAGTGGCTGGAGCTGGAGTGGTTGACGAGCAACTGATCGACGACCATTTGGCAGTGCAGGCAATCATCAGATCATACCAGGTACACAGCTAATCAAACAGTCGACCAGAAGGACGCTTCACTTTGGTTCAGTTGCAAAACGCGCTTTCTTTTTCACTTGGCCGATGGGGGGATAAATCTTGGGGTTCCATTGGGGCAAGTCACCTTTCAGGAAGGAACAACGCTGAGGCACTGAAGTGGAGAATGTGGAATATTTTCTTTTATTTTGGGATGTTGGAACAGAGCCGTGGTCATCATGTGGCCAAACTGGACCCCCTGGACATCAACTACGCAGATCTCCACTCCGAAGTGAAGGACGCCAAGAAAGAACTCGTCTTCAGAAGGCACTTGGGTAATAACAATGGCATGCTAATCAGGAACTTAACTGCTGAGTTGCTTCTGCTTCACTGCGTATGCGCATGAGTCAACTAACCGTGTTTCACTAATCCACTTTTTGTCTTGTGATTTCATGCATGAGTCCTTCCGATTTAGTTGAATTTAGTTCCACGTGACTGAGTGAGTTTTGTTGGGTTTCTGGTGTTTAGATCCGAGGTCACAACATTGCTGATTTGGATCCACTGGGTATACAAAGTGCAGATCTGGATGACTCCACCCCCATGGAACTCATCTACAAAAGCTACTCATTTGGTACCCAATCAATCACACTAACTCATGCACTTACCTTCAATTTGACGTGCGCATGCGTAGTGAGGCAGTTGCTTCAACGTTTAGCTGTGTTAGAGTAGAGTCTAGAACTTTTATTTATTTGTTGAGCAGAAGAGAAAGACATGGACCGTGTCTTCAAACTCCCAGCGACGACCTTCATCGGAGGGAAAGAAAAACGACTACCTCTGAGAGAGATTCTGTCCCGACTAGAGGAAGCCTACTGCGGAAGTATCGGCTGTGAGTTCATGTTCATCAACAGTCTGGAGCAGTGCAATTGGATTCGCCAGCGACTAGAACCACCCGGAGTAAAGCAGTTTGACGTGGAGACGAAACGACTCATGCTAGCTCGACTGAGTCGATCCGCAGGGCTGGAGTCATTTCTCGCAAGGAAGTGGTCTAGTGAAAAGAGGTCAGGAATCCTCAACATTAAATACACTGGATTGTTATTCACGTTGATATTGAATATTGTTTTTAGATTTGGACTGGAGGGATGTGAGATGTTGATTCCAGCGATGAAACAGGTCATTGACAAGTCAACAGAGTTCGGCTGTGAGTCTGTCATCATGGGAATGCCACATCGGGGGAGGCTCAATGTCCTTGCGAACGTATGCAGGAAACCACTAGAACAAATATTCAGCCAATTCGCTGCACTTGAAGTCACCGATGACGGAAGCGGTGAGTAGGAAATCTCACCGATTAATCGGTGATTAAGTGTTAAGTTGGCAATAATATATTTATACTAAATTCAGGTGATGTAAAATACCATCTGGGAACCTACATCGAAAGACTCAATCGAGTCACCAACAAAAACATCAGGCTTGCAGTAGTTGCAAATCCAAGTCATTTGGGTAAAAATTCTTTGTCCATTGGCTCTTTTTCCTTGACGAGAAATCAACAAATATGAATATTTTGCAGAGGCTGTTGATCCTGTTGTTCAAGGGAAGACGCGTGCCGAGCAGTTTTACCGCGGTGACAACGAAGGGAAGAAAGTGATGTCCATCTTGCTCCACGGCGACGCTGCTTTCTGTGGCCAGGGGATTGTCTTTGAGACATTTCACTTGAGTGACCTCCCTGATTACACGACGCATGGCACAGTCCACATTGTAGTCAACAACCAAATCGGATTCACCACTGACCCCAGGCACAGCCGAAGCAGTCCATATTGCACAGGTAAACGATTCCCTCAAGTCCAAAAGTTTCTTGGTTATTGACATTGATATGGATTAATAGACGTGGCTCGTGTTGTAAATGCTCCAATTTTCCACGTAAATGCTGATGATGCTGAAGCTGTAATGCACGTCTGTAACATTGCTGCCGAATGGAGATCCACCTTCCACAAGGACGTGGTGATTGATCTCGTCTGCTACCGAAGGAATGGACACAATGAGATTGACGAACCAATGTTCACACAGCCACTCATGTACAGGAAAATCAGAGGCACCAAAAACGTCCTCGACAAGTACGCTGATAAACTCATTGGAGCAGGTACGAAATCGAAATGGATTCACAATATTTTGACTAATGGGGTTAAATGGAGATTTAACGTAAAATAGGAATTGTGACTGAGGACGAGGTGAAGGAAGTAAAGGAGAAGTATGAGCGTATCTGTGAGGAAGCGTACATTGCAGCGAAGCAAGTGACCACCATCAAGTACAAGGATTGGTTGGACTCTCCCTGGAGCGGCTTCTTCGAAGGCAAGGATCCAATGTTCGTCAGTCCCACGGGAGTGCATGAAGAAACTCTCTTCCACATTGGAAAAAGGCAACTAACCATAACAATCAATTCAATTTCTGACTTACATTCCATTTTGGTATTTTGCAGATTCTCGTCCCCACCTCCGAATGCAGCGGAGTTTGTGATCCACAAGGGACTGGAACGAATCCTGAAGTCCCGTATGGAGATGGTTGAGAACAGAATCGTTGATTGGGCCCTTGGGGAAGCCATGGCATTTGGCTCCCTCCTCAAGGAAGGGATTCACGTGAGACTCAGTGGGCAGGACGTGGAGAGAGGCACGTTCTCCCATCGCCATCATGTTTTACATCATCAGAATGTTGACAAGGCCACGTACAGGGCACTCTGCAACCTATACCCTGACCAGGCCCCATACACCGTTTGCAACTCCAGTCTTAGTGAATTCGGAGTACTTGGTGAGTATAGTCAGAATGTTAATTTATTAAAAATAGTTAAATTGAACCTTTTTTTAGGTTTTGAGCTTGGTTACTCGATGACTAATCCGAATGCACTGGTTTGTTGGGAGGCTCAATTTGGTGACTTTTTCAATACCGCCCAATGTATTATTGACCAGTTCATTAGCTCCGGACAAGCCAAATGGATTAGACAAAGTGGACTTGTGCTCCTTCTCCCTCACGGCATGGAGGGCATGGGACCAGAACACTCCAGTGCACGATTGGAAAGGTAAGGGAAACTGTTACTAATTACTGTTAACATTTAATTAAACTGAATTAATATTTATATGTTATATTGAATTTTAATTTATATATTGAATTAATATATATGATCTAATTACTATTTAATTTCTTGCTTTTTTTTTTAGATTTCTGCAAATGTGTTCTGATGATGCTGACACAATTCCCGAAATTGACAACCCAATCAAGCAACTGCACGACATCAACTGGATTGTAATGTCTTAGTGGGCATGTCTTTTGTTGAGATTGTAAACCACGTTTGTTGTTTAGGTTGCCAACTGCAGCACCCCTGCGAACTACTTCCACATCCTTCGGCGACAGATTGCTCTTCCCTTCCGGAAACCCCTCATCCTCATGACCCCCAAGTCCCTCCTCCGCCACCCAGAAGCGAAGTCCAGCTTCGATGAAATGGTCCAGGGAACCGAGTTCCAACGAGTCATCCCAGAACCCAATGGAAACAAGGGAATGAGGAAAATCATCTTCTGCAGTGGGAAGGCAAGGGATTTTAATTTTATTTAGTTGATGGAATCTAATTGATTGTTTGTATAGGTGTACTACGATCTGAAGAAGGCCCGTGGAGAGCGAGAGTTGGATGATCAAGTAGGAATTGCCCGAGTAGAACAGATTTCCCCCTTCCCCTATGACCTGGTCAAAGCAGAAGTAGAAAAGTAAGGTCTTCAAAGTGTGAATGTCTTATTAGAAGGAGTTTTATTGTAAGGATTTGTTTAAATTGCTTGTGTTTTGTTAGGTATCCATCTGCAGAGATTGTATGGGTGCAAGAGGAGCATAAGAACAGTGGAGCCTGGACTTATGTCCAACCAAGGATGACCAACTTACTCCGAAGAGAAATCAAGTGAGTTATTAGTGTCATTGGCACTTGATTGGAAATCAATTGTTGTTCTTTGTAGATATGCTGGTCGGAATACTGCTGCTTCCACAGCCACAGGATCCAAGCACCTCCACTTGAAAGAGCAGAACCAACTGTACCAAGACGCCCTTGCTTAGATGCCCCTCCCCCTCCTGCCTCGTAGCCTTGACGAAGAGACTTCCTAGATTGAGCACCAAATTAGGAGGAGAGAAGTAGCGTACTCTCCCTATGCACTGCACTCTGATGCAATTAAATAAGTTCGTTGACCGAAGTAATGTCTAATTATAGTCTCATTTTATTGACTTAATCCCATCCAAGGCAGTGGGAAGAGCAAGGAAAGAAGGTGCTGACTCTTGTATCTAATGTTTCATTTAATTGACATTTACTCCTTCTACAGTTGGCTGCTTTTACGTTCTGGTGGACAGAAGCAAATAATTTGGAATTGGGAAACTAAGTGTGGACTCGACTTCCTTCTGTTATTTATGGTTCCAGCTCAAGGGCCAATCCGATTTCGTGACCTCCCGCTTGGAAGTCCTTCCCGTTGACCATGGCGGAGAGAGTGAGGGTCACTCCGTCCTTGATCTTCTGCTCCAGGGCAAGGCCCACTTGGGACTGGTTGTTCACTTTGGCTCGGATCGCCGTGCAGGAGTCAAGGAGGTACCGGGCACCAATCCCAAAGCGAGTAGAGTTCTCTTGACCTGCACTCCACGCCAACTGAACACCTGCAATAATAACAATAGTTATACAATTTGTTCAAATCAAATTGAAGGTACACTGTTGAAATCCGTACCTGTCTCGAGTCTGTTGCTCACTCGTTGGTACAAGTTCCCTCCAAAGTTCTCTCCATTGTCAACGTTCCCGTGGATGTGGAAGTCACCGGCGCAGTAACCAAGAGTGAAGTTGTTCTTGTTCAACTTTCCTTCGTTCGTGTCATACTCAAGCAAGTATCCAGCGAGCCACCCCTGTTCAGACAAAAGCACAATGTCAAATACTGCTTCTCAAGCATCCTCAGGAATACAGGAAATGAAGACTCACTTGGTAACCCAGCACAAGTGAACCATTGACCAACAAATTTGCTTCATCTCCACCACCCACAACAGCGTCGAAAGTGGCATTCGTGTGCTTGTACTGCCCCTTGACCTTCCCGAGCTTCTTCCTGTTACATAAATTGAATGTTTTAACCTCCTGGAATTGATTGACACTGTTGTTTTGCCTTACCCAGAGTCTGGGTTCAGAGTTCCCTCGAGCACGTAGCTTCACCCCCGGAGCGATCTTGTCCTGACATGTGATTTCTGTTAGGAGATTATTGTCCGTGTTCCACTTCTCGGTAAAGGTCAGCCCTGTCAAGTAAGGAATCGGCACTACAAACTTACATCCAGGGTTGTTGATTCAAGGCCAACAGAGTAATTGATTGAGTCGTATGTCTGCTTACCATACTTGGGGACCTTGTACTTTGTCTCCAGGGAGCCTGTGACCTTTCCCTCGTTGAAGGTGTGAGTCCCTCCAGAGTTGATTTCGACTCCACCGCTGGTGGTTGACTTGCAGTCGAGTTTGAAGAGCCCAAAGTGGTACCCTTTCCCAAAGATATCCCGAGAGGACTTGCCAAGGTCAGCATACGTTGGAGGAGCCATTCTAAAGGTAATGAATAAATAAGTACTAAATCAGTGACACAAAGAAAGACAATCGCTGGAGTTCTCCACACCCGTATGATGGAAGGGGATGAAACAAACTTGTCAAGGATCGTAACCACGAGAGAAGCGTAAAAAAGCAGGTGAGGTCATTGTAATGTCAATCACGTGACCCTGACCAACGCGACCCCTCCCCAACCCTGGGACGAACCCTGGCTTGGCCAAATGATCTAAGTACTGATTATTGTGATTACTGTTGATTGATTGTACCGTACCTTGTTATGGTTGAGTGGATTGACCTTAGTTAATTACAAATTAATTATAGGAAGGAGACAAGGAGAGTCACGAGTAAAGAGCCTAGCCTGGAGTTTCTCTGGTGGTATGTGGTGTGAATTCCGTGGCCGGGTGCGGTGTTGTTCCCAGCGGTAGAAGACAGATGACGCAACAAGCAAAACCAACATTTTAACTTTTGGTTTTAATTAATTAATTAATTGATTAATCACCAGTCAATGAAGTTATAAACTTACCAGTGAGTTCCTTTTGATGAAACCAGCCACAAAGATAATTTAGACAAATTACGAAAAGGGAAGGAGATCCTCCTGATGCAAACTCTAAAAATAAACTGAAAAAGAGGGCTGAAAATATAAAATAAAGAGGGTAAAAAAAATTGTGGAGGTCAATGACGCCAATGAACAAAGGAAAACCTTTCTGCACATGCCCAGTTGGCATTTACCTCTCAAGTCCACATTAAAACCAACAGAGGGAGGAATAAGAAGGCGTCATTGTTCCTCCTAATCAATTTATTGTCTAAAAACAGTGATTAATTACCAATTACCTTAATTAATAGGGCTAATTATAAGCCTAAATAAGTGTAATGCCTTAGATGCTTTTTATAGTGTCATTAATCCATTGAGTGGAATGGATTGTTCGCTTGTAAGTAGGATTTGGAATTCCTTTGATGATTTATTCTGTGTAGCAGTGCCTGTGAATGTATTTGGTTGATTAGTCTTGTGTCTCGATCTCCTACCTGGAGAATTCTATAGTTCATGAAGTTGCTTTTAGCAGGGTGTGTCTCTGGGTAGGCAAGACTGGATGAATGTGCGTTTGGCTCAATGATTGTTTCCCCATGGGGTGGTGGTAAACCACAGACTTGTGACTCCATGCCTCCGTCACTGGACTCTCCAAAGACTCTCTAGTTGCTTAAGTGTGCCAGTGGCTGAGAGTCCAGTTCCTTTGCAGTAGCCAATCGATCAACATCCAACGCTCCCTTTGGATCTAAACTAATCATGAAGGGACTCTTCCTTACTCTCGTCATACTCGCAGCTACTGCGGTCGCAGGTAAAACAAACCCACACACGACACAGACCGGAAGTGGCTCAAATAACCTACACCGCCCACAAAATAAACCTACTTCCAGTTGCGTAATCCATTAGCAATTGGTCCATTTGAGACTGGCAAAGAGACGCCGCAAAGGAGAAAAGCTTAGCAATTGAGGAGAAGCGTCTGTCAGGAGATTGTTCTTTTGCTGGATAACTTCCTATCTCTCTTTGCCCTGATCTTTGACCTACCCAGTTCCAATTTGACCAAACAGATCCACAATCTTCCAAGACACTCAGCCCATAGCTAGAACTCAGGGTTGCCAGAACTCAGGACCATTTTAAAACTATACCTCTGCAAAATCAAGGATCTATGAGATTAGGTTTTGGTTAACGTGGCTGAGGGTTGTTCGTATGGAAAAATGAAATGGGAAAAGGACACTTAATTGCCGTTTTAATTGTGATTGGAATGAGAGTGGCCTTTCCAATGGGTCTCCCAAGGTCCTTTTGTGCAAATATCCACCATAAAATCTGACTGATTTTTCGCACTTTCTCCTCCTGCTCCACTTTAGAGGATAATTAGCACTTGAAATGATTCCTTGAGTATTTGGCTATTAGCATGAGATTATTCTGTTTGCAGTGTCGAGTCTCAAGTGCTACATCTGCAACAGCGTCACAGACCCGATGTGTGGCCATGGGAAGGATGTGGATAAAAAGTATATCCAGTATTGCAATACGACCGACGAGAAGTTCAGAAAACAACTCCCGGCACTGCCAACGGACATTAAAGACTACACTCTCTGTCGGAAAATGGTCACCGTGGTGGACTTTAACGTGAATAATAACACTGCTGGGGAACGAATCAAGCGGAGCTGTGGATGGGATGATGACGAGGGTAAATACAAGGACGAGTGTTACTACAGAGCTGGACTCGGCGGGAGGATCACAGTCTGCGCATGCTCCGAGGGAGATTGTAATGGAAGCAACAACCTCCAGGCAAAATTCTCCATCACCACCATCCTCACTCTCCTCATCGCCTTCAGAGTCTGGAATTAATTCATTCTTATTCAAATATTTAAGTTAGCTCATCAGTAGAGTAATCAGTAAACTCAAGGGTCCAACTTATCCAATCTGTAGTGGATTACTCATGCTCTATATTGTAGAAACTGGGAGCAGCTTGGGGGGATGGAATTGACTCAATATTCCTTTGTAGCATGATAAGTCTTGACGTGTTTCGTGAGCATCCCTGGAGTGGAATATGAACAAGGGCACCAAGGGCAACGGTTCTCTCCGCCTCCATGAGCCACCTGAAAATTAGCCCAGCCCAAGTCATCGCAATGAATACTTCAAGTTTAATCCAATTCCTCACCTTCTTGTGGTTGTTGAGTGTACCAAGGAGTCGCTGCAGTCACAAACCAGTAAAATTAGCTTTTATCACAAAAATGTAGCTGAAAGAAGGCTTACAAAACGTGCTGAACACATCGGGCATTCCCGAGGCTTTTCTCCAGTATGAATAAGAAAATGGCCACTGAAAATTAACTAAAATGAGGAACAACACCAATATACACCAGGAGGTTTATTTGTACTTACCGGAGAGATCCTAAGGATGAGAAAGTCTTGTGACATTGTTTGCATCGGAACATAATTCCATTCTTCCTTCCGCTTTGTCCTTTTCGCTGTGAGCGGCTCAGGTTCACCTCCCCATCTCCCTTGTTCATATCCATCATTTCTATCCCATAATTCTTGACGCGTCCTTTAAAATGCGGAGCTATGAGCAGCTGCTTCTTCTCCAGATTCATCATCTTTGCCCTGAGTTTAAATCCTTCCTGGAGCCTCTTCTTGTCCTTCTTGGACTTTCGAACCCTGCTCCGCATGAATTCATTGGGATGGATGAGAGACATATGCAATGCCAGCCCTTGCGGCGTCTTCATCCTGCAGTTGCAATAGGAACAGTGGAACATGTTCTCGGGACCATGATTAATCTGAAATTTAAAATATAATTAGAACTCCAGTCCCTCCGAGTTCACAACAGTTTACGAAATACGGCCCATGTCACCTCTGCATGTTTCCGGATGTAGTCTTTATGGTAACGCTGTCCACATAGTCCACATGTTGCATAGTTTTTGTGATAAT
Source organism: Pseudachorutes palmiensis (assembly GCA_009869845.1). Taxonomy (NCBI): domain Eukaryota; kingdom Metazoa; phylum Arthropoda; class Collembola; order Poduromorpha; family Neanuridae; genus Pseudachorutes; species Pseudachorutes palmiensis. The sequence goes on along the minus strand of VNWY01000702.1, from coordinate 12,174 downwards.
AATGCTCAGTGTCCACGTGAGCCCTGAATGTAAAATGTGAACAACCAATACTAGAATAGGAAAGCCAAAGGGAAGCCAGCCGGCATCAGAATACTTTACCTGAACAACGTCCACTTTGGAAATGTTTGACTGCAGATCCTGCAGGTGAGTTCTGGTTTCGGTAACCCTGGTTTCTTGGGGCTGCTGTCGGAAGTGTACTTTTTTTCAAAGAGACTTATCAAGGGCTCATCATCATCATCGTCATCTGAATCAGAATCGTCTGACGAGAAATCCCCAGAGCTATCATCCTCGTGCAGCTGGACATGTTCCAAGTGCTTGTTCTTATCCGCGTTAGCCCTGCCGCACCTGTGGCAGAAGAACCATTGTTCCCCCGTCTTGTGAAGCTGCAGTGGGGCCATTGCTAACAAGACACCAAGACATTGAACATGAAGTGTAAAAGTAAAATGATGAATGAAGTGAATGTTAATTATTGGCTTACATTCTGGAGGGTTGACGACGACTCTACCACTGACTGACCTTTTGTTCAGGTAGGTCAAGACCTCATAGACAGGGACAGGCTCTCCCTCCTCCTGCTCCACCAACATCCTCAATCAGAAATTAACCGATGGATTAACATTAAATTAACACCTTCTGCTGCCTCTTTAAAAGTCTGTCTGACTGAATAATGAATTACAAATCAACAACAGAAAATTCTTTTGTTACGTACCCTGATACACCACGCATGCATGGGCGCTTTCCGCTACCACTTGATTGGCCCTCTTCGGTTTCCAAATCCAAACGCTCAGAAACGTTTTACTTCGTTTAAGTTGGCTCATTACATACCCTAATCATAAAATGAATTAATTTGGATCAAGGATAGGCTGCCAATGGAAACCGCTGCTGAGACTCAAACAAATTACACGCAAACAACACTGCCATTCAGAATTTCCCTGGAATTCCCAGCGAATTTCCTGGATTTTCTTCCTAAATCCAGTTCCAGTATTCTACTGCTCCAGCCATGCCGAAAAGTCGAAGTAAAAGTAGCAAAGGCAAAGGGAAGAAGGGAAAGAAGGGAAAGAAAGGCAAAGGAGGGAGTGGAGGACCCAAGTTGAAGGCCGTCCCTGAAGGGCTCCCCATCAACCAGTTCAAGAAGAAGGGACTTCGGAAACACATCCTCAAACTATTCGTGAGTCACGACCAATTCTCATTTCACAGCTCAGAGTCTAATTTCTGTGCGCAGGCGGAGATTGATCGTGAGAGAGATGAGCGTAACTTCTTCATGCTGGAGAGGGACAAGCAGTTCCTGCTGTGGAACATGGTGCTGGAACAGATCTCGCAGGAGAAGGAAAGGGCAAGACTCCTCGAAGTCAAGTTTGATGATGTAAGACGACAAAAGTGGGAACGGCCAAGAACTGCTTATATTCATTTCGTTTAATTCCAGGCTGAGCGAGAGAAGGAAAAGGAGATGAACGTGTGGAAGCAAAAGCTTCGTTACCTCATGGGAGAACAGACGGAGAAACTGGCACAAGCACGACTAGCCAATCTGTACAAAATGAAGGTAAAACCACATTCTATGGTCTAATAATACGTTCATTTGAATGATTCGTTGCAGCGAGTTCAAGACGAGATTTGGGAGATTATGATGATGCTTCGTGAAGGGATGTTGGAGAAGCACCGTTGGTGGAGGTCAATGCAGCAAAGCAAGTATGCCATTCTCCAGGTTCTCCAGCAAAACCACTCGGACGAAATCAAGGCACTTAGGGCTGAATTTGCAAGTGAAATGAAGCGCATGAGCGAGTCAAACGAGCGCAAGGCAGCGATGGAGCGAGAGAAAATGGACGAGAAGAACGTTGAGCAACTGGCCGCGTTGCGAGAAAAGAAGGAAGGGGAGATTGAGCACATGCTCTATTCACATGAGAAACAACTGCTGGAAATGAAAACGTTTTTTAATGACCTGGAGGTCAACAACATGGCAGTCATCAACAGCTTACAGGCGGAAATTGCACTCAAGAAGACGACAGAGCGGAGACTCCAGCGTAGTCTGGCTGCTACAAAAGACAAGTACGAGTCCCTTCGCGCACCCGTGGAGGACTTTGAGAGGAAGATGATTGAGTGGGCAGGAGACGAGGTAGAAATGATCAAAGTCACACGAGACATTAAAACAGGACAGAAGCAGGTACACAATCCAAACTTACTGCCGATTTCATCGGTTAAAATGAATTGTTTTTTAGCTGGACCAGAATCGAGACTACACTCGTTTGATGCTCTGCGCTTCTGAAGCTCTGCTCCTCAAGTCTCGTGTGGTGAACAAAGAAAGGACCAACCTCAAAAGTTGTTTTACTAGGACCGTGCTCTCTGCTCAAGAGAAGGCGACATTGGGACGGATGCTTGGCGGAATAGAAGGGTCCCTTTGCCCCCAGCAGAAAGTATGCAAGCTCCTCCAGCCTCTGTTCCAGAAAGGCCCGCTGCCTTTCAGTCCTTCCTACTTCCCAGACATCAGCGCTCACAGGGTCTACAGAGCCATGGAAGGACGATTGAAAAAAGAAGGAATCAAGTGGAGGAAATGTCTGGAAGATGAGGAAGACGGAGAGGATTCGGCTACCGATTTCCTCCCTCCAATTGACACAATGGTAGAAACAACACAAGAAGAATAGAATAAACTGTTAACAACGATATGAAGGCATGTTATCTGAGTTCTGGTGGTTACATCAATCGTATCGTATCGTAAGTAAATGTCGAATCTGCCAAACTCTGTCGGAGAATGGTGGGGGGATGGAGTTTGAGATTTATTTTTATTCATTCTTTTGGCTCCAAAACCCTTTCCCTCTCTCTGTCCATTTCAAAAAGGAGAGTCCGTGCTAGTACCAAGTGAGACTACTCCAACCGTGTCCTCTTTTGAGGTCATTTTCTCTCCATTTGAAGTCGCTGGGGTCATGGGTCATGCAGTTTCTGTATTTGAATGTATGGTTGTGCTTTTGTGTTAATTGTTTGTGTGTTATTTGAGTGTTTGATTGGCCACCCACCTCCCACCTCCCCAGCTGTGCTGTGTTAGTGTCAGTGAGTGCTGTGGACTGGGTGGCGAGTGTCGTTGATATCGGGAGTAGTGGAAGTGGCCTCCTTGGATGAATTACTTGATTACTCGATTAGTTGATCACTGACACGACCAGCTGACTCAGGTCAACTGAAACAACAACAAAAGACAACAATCAACCAACAATCAAAACAAGAGACAGACATGGCTTCCTTTCACACATTCATCAAATGCCTCCGCTGAATTAATTCCTGAGACAATTAAAGGAACAAAGGAACTAAGGACAGGTCATGAGTTCCAACATCATCAAGGGCCTCGTCAGCAAGAAGAAAAAGAGATACCAAAAGGACGGGTTCGACCTGGACTTGTCATGTAAGTCATTTTGTCAAAGGTAGTTAAGTTAAGTTAGTTGTGGTGGGATGTAGGTCGTAGAGCCAGAGCGTGGGAGGTGGGCCATCTGCATCTTGTCCAGGATTCTTCAGATCCCACGTAATGGTAGCAAAGGGAGTGAGGAAGGGCTTCAAGGTCACGGCAAGGGCGTCGTGATGCTCTTCTGCTCAGAAGTGACCTACTCACACCGGCTTCCGCTATACCCCATCAATCCGTAATTCATTCAATAACCATTACGAAATACAACTCAGTCCATGCGGTGTAATAACTAAAGAGTTTAGGAATCGGGAAGGAATGGGGTGGAAAGAAGACTAGGGAAAGGGAAGTTTGATTTGGTTTAATTGGAGACGTAGATCGATTGATTGTCCTTGAGTGGATGGATGTGAGTTATGTCCATGAAGGAGAGTGTCTGGACTCTTTATTGGATTTATCCCAAAAGCATCTTCATGGAAACGTCTTAGGTGCGTGGGTGTTCCTTCCAGCTCAAGGCCCTGTCACTTCATCTCCAACTTCTCCAACCTTCATAATTGATTCATAATTGATTGGGAATTGATTGGAACTGACTGACTGGAAGTGGCCCCAGAGTACAAGTGTCAAGTGCCCTCCTCCACCATCCACTTGCACTCTTCTTTGACTCTTCTGGTGGGATAAGGAAGGATAAGGAGGAGAGTAACTGGAGCTCTCAGGTCAGACTCCGTGCGAAGGTCGTGAGAGTTAATTACGACCATCATTAGTTGTAGACTAGAGTAATGGTCTCTGCCAGCCAGCCAGTCGCCAGTCAAATGAGTCAGCGGACTTCCCCCTCAATTTAATGTCCCATTGTCCCATCGCTACTTCATTTCCAGCTTCCTTGTCGTCACACTCTCACCAGGGTGTCTAGCATGTACCATTCTTCCGAGAAGGCACTGAAAGTGAAATCATCAAAGTCCTTTGAAGGACAGGGAACACTCCTCACCACCTTTCATTTACTAAATTACACCCGTCTAATGACAGCCTCCAAAGTCCACATGTCACATCCATAAATTCATTCCGTGACCTTTTCCTTTTTATAGCATGTTTCATTACTCTGCCAATCCCATTTCCATAATGGATCCAATTAGAATTGCATGAGTCCAATGGCAGGGGCTAAATTATTCACGGGTCAGGGCGGGCATCTACCTGACTTCCCGTCAAGGACAAATCACCACTTTCCCATCCCACCATACCAACTATAAAGTCCAACTAAAAAGTAGCAAGAAGTGAAGAAGCCCAGGGCTTATCACGCTCATTGCACTCCGTCCAAAACTCACACGGGCGGAACTAGCTGGATTGGAGAGCAAGTGGCATTGAGGACGTCGATGACCTTGGAGACTCGTCACATGCCACACAGCAAATTCCATTCACGGGAATTGCTTTTTTTATTCCAATGATCCAATCCATACCCACTCCCATCCTCCAATCTACAAATTTCCAACACTAGAAATAATGCCGGCACTTTCCTGGTTAGTTGCGTGTAATTCCGTGTTATGAAACACCTGTTCCATCCATTTGATGAGTACTGACTCACCATGTCAGTGGCATTCGCATTACGAGTATCTCTAGTAGTGTATATTTAGTATGGATTTACTTTGGATGGATTTGGAATGGAGACCTTGGCAGGAGTCATGGATGTTGAGTCAATCCCAAGGAAAAGGGAGTGAGTGCAGCCAGGGAGGAGGGTGTGGTCTTGGCACTGCTTCCAATGAATAATTGGGCACTTACCAAATCCACCTAGGACATGCAATTACCTCCAGTAGATGCAGATTGGATGACCTAACACTCTATGTATATTCTCCCATTGTCCTAAGCCTCGTTCTCTCGACTTATTGCCTAACTAACTTATTTTTCCAGATATTTGTGGGAATGTGATTGCAATGGGGTTTCCGGGCGAGCACATTGAGGCATTCTACCGGAACAACATTGACGAGGTCTCCCGCTTCCTGGAAACTCGACATCCGGAGAAATATAAAATCTACAACCTCTGTTCAGGTGAGGGAACAAAGAAATTAACACCAATGGAGTGAAGTCACGCTCAATTATTCCAGTTTGATTTTTATGACTCTGAGTCACTCCCTTTCTTGTCTTTGTCTCTTGTCAAACCAGGAAAAGATTTTACGAGGTTGAAGCACACGGGCTATTAGGTGATGCAATTAGCCATTTTCCTCATTGTGTTGAAATATAGATGAGAAGGGACACGGGCTTGGAATGAGGAGTGCTCACGGGATGAAATAAAGTTGACATTTAAGATGACATGGATCTCCCTAATTGAAGGCAGAGATCAATTCCCCATTCCCCAAATTGCTAATTGGTTTGGTTTCTTTGCAGAGCGTTCCTATGACCCTCAGAAGTTCAAGGGACGAGTGGTAAACTTCCCTTTCAAGGACCACAACCCACCCAACCTGAGCATCATCCCTCAGTTCTGCACTGATGTCCAGGCATGGCTCAACTCACACCCACAAAATGTGGCAGTAGTCCACTGCAAGGCTGGCAAAGTAAACAAATGATCCATCCACCTATTAATGCTCAATGACTAATTCCCCTTTGTTTTGTTACAGGGACGAACTGGAGTTATGATTTGTTGCTACTTGCTCCACAGCAAGCGAGTGAGTACAGCCAATGAGGCCATGAGTTTCTACGCCAAGGAACGAACACACGATTCGTGAGTCACAGCCACAACTTCTAATTAATATAAACTTTAAATTGGGGAATTGGAACTTGGCATGTTGACATGAACCTGGACATTTCTTAATGTTTTTTGGTCTGTATAGGAAAGGGGTGACGATCCCCTCGCAACGGAGATACGTGGAGTATTATGAACAGATACTCAGGTCACCAGACATCAAATATTCAAGCAGGTCAGGAGACGGAATTTTACATTTACACCTTGTGGGGATAGTGTTTTTACGAGTAAATATCCATGCAGGCCCGTCCTTTTGGTGGAACTCACTTTGTGTGGGACGATTGGAACCACGGGATCCACGGGAACAATCTTCATTTCCATCACGCAGTCTGGACTCACGGAAGACTCAAAGTACAACACTGGACACATTGAATGGAAAAAGAGTGACAGGGGTAAGCACCCGTTTTAGCCATGTATATTGGCTGTTTATTTATTTAATCTTTCTTTAATCTAATTCTGATTGGCCCTTTAGCCCCCTTTACAATCGTACTGGCTCAGCCGATGGTGTTGCAGGGAGACATCAAAGTGGAGCTGTTTGTGAAGAACATGATGACAAAGCAAAGACTCTGTCACTTTTGGTTCAACACTTTCTTCATTGGGAAGGAACCAAACGGCAGAGTTGAATCAGCGCCACCTGAGAGTCGCGTCACCACGAGGTAAGCGATGCTAATAGTAATTACAAACTAAACAAATCTTCGTTTCAAATCTTAATTTCTCATTGTTTACTCTTGTTTAGGTTTTCCCTTCAAGAAGCTCCTGCGGTGCGGAGTAGCAGTGAGCGAGACCTGGATAGAACCCTGAGTTGCCCTCCCCCGGCTGACCTTCACCGCTCACCAATCCCAGAACAATGGACTCGACTCCAGAACAAGTACAGAAAGATTTTTCCACTTTGAAAGAAGCAACTAACAGTTGATTTGTTATACTTTCAGTTTTGATGAGTTGCGACGAGTCCCAGTCCCGTCAATGCACCTGAGTTTCCAGAAGCCTCACCTGGATAAAGCAAATAAGAATCTAATCACAAAAAAGTCAAATTTCCGGATATCTCTCTCGTTTCATGACCTTGAGCCTGGCGGGAGTGGGAGTTCTCCTCGATGTTTTCGTTCTCAATCTGAGACGAACCGAAGTGGAGAGGGTGGGACTCCTCGATATTCCTCCTCCTCCAGTTCCTCCTCCTGCACGGACGACGACTTGTCCAGTGAAGACTCCACTGGGGCACTCGTGGGCAAGACCTACAAACTACCCAGTTAAGGACAGAAAAAGGCTGCTTTGAGTACAAAGAATTTTTATTAATCTAACGGAAGATGCGGATGGGCTAATGGAGCAGGTTCCATGTACACGGGAGTAAACCCAATCTACAAACTCGGATAGGTTGAGGGCCAGATTCGAAGGATTGACCATGGACTGCAGAAAATAAACCAAATTTTTTTAAAAGCGGAAAGGATCGAGTTTGGTTGTTGTTTGTTGAGGAGTGGCAGTGAGTAGTGCATTGTGTTGCTGTTGATTAGTTGTTGGTTGAGTGATTGGAAGGAGGAGAGTTGACTAACGGGAAGTTTGACACACATCCAATCCAACCAAACCAAGACAGACTGCTCTCGTCAGTCCAGTTCTACTTTCACACCCAGTCAACACAGAACAGTGAGCTCCAAGTGAACAAGTGAAGCATCTATTGGACTCAATCAAAGAGGAGCCTTGACCCTTCAATCCTTTCTTTGGTTCCGAAGGATAGCTAAAGGATGATCAAGGGAAGTTCCGTTGGAAGCCATCCTCCGTCTGACCTTTGAAGGAAAGGACTCTTTTAGAAAGTTAAACCAGGGGAAGAACAGAATGGGAAAAGGAGCTCAACTCATGAACATCATAACGGTAAGTTAGAAAGGGAAAGGAAACCAAAATAACAAAGGGAACTCTCTCCACGCTCACACCATTAACGCACTCTCCAAACAAAATAAAAACATTCACATCCAAAGGAAAACGTTTGCAAGTCAAAAGGGTTGGAGGGGGATGAAATGGGGATGGAAAAATCACATTTCTCCTCTTTTTCCATGACTTTCTCCTTAGCCAATTGGAATGAAAGGAGACGCGGTGTCAGTTTGACACTCAAAGGTCACTCCACACTGTCATTCACTTTCACTAACTTTCACTTACAACCTCTTTCCTATAAATCCATTGTCACTTCATTCCATTCTCACTCCCACAGGCCCAAAAGAGAACTTGTAGAGTGCGGAAGTGACACTGGATATGTCAAAATGTCTTCGTTTGAATGCTTAAGTGGTTGTTTGAATGAATCTGGATTGGATGGGAGTGGACCTGTTAGGAGTAAAGTGGGTTTGGACAAAGTATGTCACATGTCAATGTATAATGTGTATGGGTGGACAAGTGACTATGATGTTCTAACTGTACAAACAGGTGTTGGTGGCCATGGGCACGTTCGTCCAGGCACAGGACGAGTACATGACATGCTCTAGACCAACCAAATCATCAAGGGCTTCCAGGCAACACTCACCACTCCCATGCAACACCATGAACTCAGACATGGACTCTTACTGCATACTCCCTGGACCACTCTACCCTTGGTAAATAACTACAACAAACAAACTACAACTTCTAATCACTAAAGGTATTCCCTCCAGGCACTCTGTCAGACGATTTGTATTCGAGAACCAAGGGCTCATGCGTCGAATGTACGGAGAAGTGAGGCAACTCTCGGTTCTCAGGATGGAGTTCTCGGGAGAATCCAATACGCTGGAGGAGGCGAGGGATTTTGACGAAGTCTTCAAACCATTGACGACATTCGACCCGACACTGACACTTAGCAGTTACTTGACTACACAGAGCACTCCCACTCTTGTCGTCGTCAGCGACGGGGATGAACCCAAGGAGATGTGGAAGCAGAGTCCAGGGGAAGATGGAGGGCGGAGTGAAGAAGACACGTTGACTACGATCCCTGACTTGGTGACGACTACAGAAGAGGTAGACAAGGACAATGGAGACAGCGGAGGGATCGAAGGGGTCACCGAAGAACCAACCCCACCGCCAACCACATTCAGCCCAGTTCCTGAAGTATCAGTTCCACCAGTTGGAGCAGAAGTAAAGCAAAATGTGACGGATGAAGGTGATGGTGAGAAGACGAGGACAGGAGGTCAAGTATTATTCCAAGACTTTGAAAAAAGCACAACCACGGAGGAACCTAGAGTTCGGACAACCAACAAACAAGGAGTGTATGACTCAATTAACCACAGGAAGAGGAAGTCACATTGGCTTTACTAATTTTTCTGGTTGAATTTGCAGTGATGCTTGCAACAGTAAGACCGAGATTGTAGCCCCTTACTGGGCTAATAACACCCGCGGTGAAGTTCTAGCCCTCTTGAACCTCTACCCGTTCGAGCAGTACATCCATTGGGAGAAATGCACACACGAACACATGCAAATGTACTGCCGAGATGGATGCAGGTGAGAGATTAATACAAAATCCAATGACCCCTTTGACCCTTTTCTCTCTCTCTCTCTTTAGATGTGAGCAGCAGTACCGACTCCATCGCCTCCTTGCCTTTGACCCGCAGAACGAGTGCAGAGGAATATTCTCAGACTGGTATAATTAGCATTTCCCCTTCCTAATGGATGAGTTCTAAGTTCTAAGTTCTACGTTTTGTTTACCCATTAGGTTTCGTTTCCCTTCCTGCTGCGTCTGCAAATGTTACTTTGATGACATTGTTCCGGAACGGGTTTCCTTCAACCGTAGTCCGAGACTCCTGAATGTCGACCTGAACGACGTTGGTCTTGGAGTGGATGGTCCTGACGTGAATGGGGTCGATGACTCCCACTTTTACTACAAATACTCTTCATTCAGACAACCAAGGAAGTAGGCTAAACCAATTGAACTGCTTCATCTTCACTCTCAGTATTCTAACTAACAGTTAAGTATAAGATAGGGAGAGTTTGATCAATTGATTATTGACTGCGTGTGTTGGATATTTGTATTTATTTGTTGTATTTGATCAATGGAGAGCCTAGTCATGATCCCCTCCGGAAGTAGCCATAATAAATTAAGAATGTCCTGGATACTCGAATTCCAATCCAAGGAGATGCTTTCACTTTTTCTTCTCCTCCTCTGCGCCAATCAAAATCAATAGGAGAAAGTGGGGAAGATCAACTTCTTCTTCCTTCATCCAGGAGATGCTCATTCAGACACAAACAGGGACATGGAAAACAGGAATGGATTCAACGGTAAGCAAAACAACAATTAAATCTAAATTCGGCTTATCCCTTTGCTTAGACTTCCGCAGTGAAGAGGAGCTGCTTGGTGGATCCAATCCAAGGAAAAGGGCACCACACTCAGATCTCCAGGCAAACCATCCTGGGTAAAACTCTAATCAAAAGGCATTTAATCAAAGGCGTAATGAAGCAAGATTCGCTGTGATCTTTTACAGGATCTATGAAGAGTTGGAGACCCTTCGGAGTTTAGTGGATGACTTTGAAGTGGAGCGACCAGGGAATGGAAAAGGGACGGTGGATGGCTCACTCATGTCAACAGTCTTCTTTGTCGTTCTCGTCATGATCCTCAGCATCAGCGTCTACGCATTCACCAACCTCTACAGAGCTGTCACCAGGAGATTCTACCCACAGGAATAAACTCAATTCATTACTCAGCAGCATAACCAAAGGAGATTTTTCATTGGTCAGTTTTATTCCTGTAATTATGGACAAAGTTAGTAACGAAGTATACAAAATGCACAAGTGTGGAAGACATTAGATGAGTGGAGGCAGTGGGGGTCAGCACGGTGGGAGGTCATATTGCATCTGGATCACTTCGTCAAAGATGAGTTTCTTCCACTGCTCCACTGTCCTCGGAGTGTCGTCAATGGAACGGTCATAAGAAGCAGAGGCTGGCTGAAAAAAAAAGAAACGGTGGAGTTTATGCTGGAATTGGGGTATGAAGGGACTCACTGCGTTGACCTCTGGGGCATCGTACCAGACGAGGATGTAGGGGTGGTGCAGGGCCTCATCGACGCTGATTCGATTTCCTGGGTCAATCACAAGCATCTTGGAAAGGAGGTCTCGAGCCTGTCTCGTACTCAGTCCTGGCTGGTCCGGAGTGTCATTAGGGAACTGAGCGTCGGGGAACAATGTCTCAAAAGAGTCTCCAGAATACCTTGGCAGGTTCTCGACGTACTGACGAACATTGAGGATGAGGCGATTCATAAACTCTTTTGTCGGAGTGCCTGAAATAATAGACAATTAGGATAATTGATGGATGAAGGATGAAGTTGAAATTGTTAATTGCCTAGCTGCTCAATGATTTTGTTCCATTGGTCGATGTGGTCAGTCCCCGGGAAAAGAACTCCACCTCGAATCATCTCCCCCATGATGCAACCCACGCTCCAAATGTCCTAACAAAGCAACCAAATGAAAGGAATTCCTGCAAGGAATGTGTATGACTCCACTCACGACACTTTCTGTGTAGTTCATTCCAAGGATGACCTCAGGAGATCGGTAGTATCTGGTCACCACATACGGCGTCTTTGTGAATGCAGATCCAGCAGACCTTGCCAGTCCAAAGTCTAGAATCTGTAAACCCGGAGGTTAGCTTAAGAATATCAGGTTAGCGTTAGTTTAGAAGGGAACCTTTAGTGTACAGTCCCTTTTGACCCCGATGTTTGAAGGTTTCAGATCCCTACAGTCACAAATGTATATTTAGAAGGATGATTATAATGAAGCATTAAACGTTTTACCTGTGGATGATTTCTGCGGAGTGGAGGTGTTTGATTCCGCAGAGCATTTGGTATAGAAGGTAGCTCATTTTTTCGTGGTCCAAGTCCATACTGACAACCTTCCAATCACTAATTACTGAATGCAATTATGCCCTAGAGAGTGTGGTCTGTTTAGTTACCTGGATGAGACTGGAGTCCATCAACTCCATTACCAAGTACACATCCTGGAACTCATCGAAACTCGTCTGCGGAGTGAAAGCGTTGAGCAACCCAATGATCTAAAATAAAAGTTTAATTATGAAATCTATTAAAGTATAAACCCAATTACTTTTTATTTTACATTTTTGTGATTGACGAGTTTCATTAGTTTG
>VNWY01000701.1:0-31560 GCA_009869845.1 Pseudachorutes palmiensis | reverse complement strand
AAATGTAATCGAAAGGAAAACAGGTTTGACAAAGTGAACAGAAACATTCGAGCTCCCACCGTAGTTTAAGTTCTAAAGTTCTAAAGGTCTAAAGGTCATTCGGTTTTATGGTAGCTCGAAAATGACAAAACAATTTGATACCTTTGGTAATGTAAATGTAATTACGATGACCGTTAGGGTTGAGCTCGATCCCAGTTTGAAAAACCAATTTTCAAATAATTTAAAAATTATTGTTTCAATGGAGGCTGAAAAAAGGAATTTGGAGCTGGAAAGATGAAGTTGTGTTGGAATAAATACGAACAGACGGACAGACGTTCATCCCTTTGTTATAAAGTCTCTTCCCCTGCATACTATAAAAGCTTTCCGAATTTCGTGATGGATGCGATGCTTAATTTGTTTCTTGCCCGTAAAGTACATTGGCTGGACTCGTATGATTTCCCTGGGCTTCTGGAAAGTTTTGCAATCATTGCAAATTCGGAATGTTAAGTGCACACGGAAACGATGGCGTGAGCCACGCATTTGAAGCCATTGAAATGAAAGAAACGGAGTCTTCTTATGTTTATTGGATTCCTTCCAGAAGACTCCCCAGATCTCAATCTGAATCAAAATAAGCGAAAGCGTATCTTGACTTTGAAAATCGGGGTGGAATGGAAACGTTTTTTGACTCTGCTGCCCCTCCTCTTTAGCCAAACTTTTGTTGAATGGAGATTCAAACGACATTTGGTGCTTGGGTCTGTTGCATTCTTGAATTCCATCCCTCTCCAAGAAATGCTTTAGGATCGACTTTCAAAGAGGAAAGTTGAAGAGTGTCTTTTGTTTTTCCAGTTGGTGGCCCTGACAATAATCGGACTGTCGAAATCCATTTACGAACTTCTCTTTGAGATCAAGAAGGACGAGGGAGGGGCTGAAGGCCTTGGGGTGACCCCTGCATCCCTCCTCGGCGGAGATCCGGATGTGCCCAAACAGAGCGCAGCAGGTGAGCTAATTCAATTGGAAACCACTTGAGGGCAATTGACAAAGTCTTGGCTGGTGGTGACACTCTTTACTCTGGAATTGGTCCCACTTGGTCTATCTCTTCGGCTACCATACTCTACACTTGATGTCAACGACGCCCCGGTTCTTTCCTCCCTATGAATTTATTTATTCCAATTTTCTTTTGGTGTCTCTTCCAGAATCCCTCCGTGAAGTTTCGCTGTACCTCTTCTTTGGCTCGATCATGTTTTTCCAGTCCGTTCAAATCCTCCTTGGTTTCATCCTTCTTCGTGGATCAGTGAAGGTAAAACGAATAGAAACCGAGCTAGCGGTGGCTGTTCTGCTTCCGCATGTAAAACAGACTTGAGTTTAAACGTCCTTCTCGGTATAATAAAGTCTTGCCATTATTCTGTTCCTGCCAAATCCCAACGGCCATCAAAGTTGCAAATTTCGAGAGTGTTTCCACTCCATTAGGACGAGGGATGAATGGAGAATTGGCGGAAGAGGTTCGTTGGGTGGAATTCCTAATTCCCCTGTCTTCTCCATTTTCATTCTTATAATATGAATTAGTTCACAAATGAAAGAAGCTTTTATTCGAAACCAACATAAAAGCACAAGGTCCCTTGAGCAAAAGTTTCGATGAACAAAGTTTTCCAATGCCCGGATAAAAATTTAATTTCAAAAGCTCCTAGCTTTTAACTAGTGGAGAGGAAAGGAGGAAATGAAAGGTACCGCATTCCGGATGTGGAATTTCATTTCCGATTTATTCCATTCCCCTATTGGAGGAAACCCTTTTTAGTTTGAAACAAGTTGGAGGAAATCGGATTTTGTACAAAACATGAAAAATTGTGACAGTGAACATGAATGGAAAGTCCAACCATGCTTGAAAGTGGATTGAACTTATCGTTTTGTTCAAAAACATTTTCTTGCCACTTTCTTTATAAAGTTCCAACGTTTTAGAAGATGATGGAAGTTTTCTGTTTATTTGCACTTAAACTCTCATTCTCAAACAAAATTGTTTGTAATTGTTTGGGATTTGTTTATTTTCATTCAGATTTACACTTTGAGCTGCTTTTGCTTAAAATAGAGTTAGCATCTGGACTCCAGAATTTTCCATCTCTCGAGGGAATTCCAAGAAGGACTTTCACTGCGCCGGGTGTATGAAATTAATGGGGATCTTCCGTTGATAATTTGGCACATAATCCAACATCAAAGGCCCCACGCCCAGCCATTAGCTCAATTGCACACAAGTCAAGCCTAAAACTTTGTGGCCTTTGTGGCCTTTTGTCGTTTGCAGTATTAAGTCTTATTAGCTTTTGTGCCAAGTTATCAGATCATTAGCCTTTTCTGACTCCCTGCTGTTGATTCCAGAGACACATGTTGAACTGCAAGATTTGGTTCATTGGACAAATAATCCTGATGATACTGGAGGTCGGTCTCTTTGCTTTCTTTGCAACAGTCATCCCGCAGAAGATTGCTACTTGGATCTGCAGCATCCTCTTTCTCGGAAGTATTCTGTACAAGATCTACTGCGTCTACGTTGTCAAGAGCTTCATGGTCGAACTCAAGCAAAAGGACATGCGCAAAGCATCCCATTCTTCAGGCCCACCGCTTATCCCTGCTTCTTCGAAATACGACGACCATCTTTCAAGTCCTATTGATGACAACTAAGCTGCTGGCTCTATCCTAGATAGAAGGACAATGGCAGGGCTTAATAGGACTTAAAACAAAGGGATCCCGCAGCTTTTAAAATGTAAATGGACAATGGGTGGCAACCAGCATATCCTTACAATCTCTGTTTTATACGCATCTAATTGCTAATAACTAAAGGGTTCTGCCTAAGAGTAAACTTTTGTTTTAATTACTTTTGAGTTATAATTGCTTTTATAGTCAGTCTGGAGCTTTTCCTTTATGCTCCAAAAGATGTGCAATTCAATAATGACAAATTAATTTCAGTCTTCTTCTTCTGCTTCAGATTCTTCTTCTGGTAATTGTTCTCTCCAATTACAATGAAATTTAGTCAATTATATATTTTGGACTACTTGCAAGCATTTTAAAGAGGGTACATATGGGGAATCACTCCCGGTGCTTCATATAGTGGCTATAAATCTAAATATTAAATAAATGAACTATAATGTACCTTACACTGTTCGGTCTAATATATGCACATTAAGCAGTGCTTTATGAAGCGGAAACTTTAGCGTCCTAAGTTGCTTTAAATGCCGTTGGAAGCTAACTTTGAGATTTTAAAAGAAGTTGGACAGGTTGTTCAAAGAGGAAGTCTAATTTATGAGCTTATTAGGAAAATCAATTGCTAATTTGTATTGGACCTGAGTGAAATTAAGTAGCTTTAAATTATCCATTTACTCTCCTATTATTTTGTAATTGAGCTCTAAAATAAATTAAAATTAATCAGAAAAGAAAGCGGCTTATTTTACAAAAGCTTTTTTAAATATTGTTGAAAAAGTTGGTATTTGGCATTCGACATTGGATTTTCTGATGGTTAGAATGAATATGGCTTTTTCATTTACATTTCACAAGGATGTCGTTATGGTGTAGTGGTTATCACATCTGTCTAACACACAGAAGGTCTCAAGTTCGAAACTTGATAACGACAGTAACTTTTTGCAATTTTGAAATCATTTTTTGCAAATCTAGACAATCAGCTAATTTACTAGACGGTTAGTTTGTAAATTTTTATTTAAACAACTTTTTTGCTCTTTACTTTTCAAACAGAATATCAAACTTCTACAATTTGTTCAAAAAGTATTTAAATTTTTTTGGTTATTGGACAGTTTGTTGATTCCAGTGATTTTTAGATGAAGAATTCCAGTTCGAACCTTTTTCTTATTCATTGAGTTCGAACATGCTTTTCGAATATGTTCTATTCGAAATGAGTTGTTGATTTTGGATAGAAAATGAAATGCTTTTGACATTAGTTTGAGTCCAGTGGACTTGACCTAGATAAAAGATTTTTGTTTACTATTTGGCGTCAGGAAGTCTGAGTTTGACGTTGTCCTCATGTCTTTCCTGTCCTATTTCTTCCTTTTGGACTCTCAAGAGCCTCCAGCTTCCTCCAGGGATTACTTGGCTTTCCCATTCCATTTTGACCTTTAAGTCAACAATGGACACTGGAATTGAAGTCTTGTCACTTTTATGGGATAACTTAGAACATCTAGTCCTCTGGACTTCAGCTAACCTCATCTCCTTTCCCATATCTTCAAGTCTTTCTTTGCATTATTTAGTTCTTTGGAAGACTTTCCTCCACAGGGCGTGTCCTGTGGACTAAGTTTGCTACTACACTTCCAGGCAGTTCCAGATCCTAATATGGAGATTATAATGTTAAACTCATTCTTAGTTTACATTCAAGTTACAATGTGACAGCACCCCGCTTTTAATTCTTTTAACTCTAGTTTGAAAGGTCTCACCATTGAAATATGAGCGTCGAAATGGATCCAAAGTGAATCCATACTTTGACAAATTACAGTGACGCCTGTTCCTCTGGGATCAAAGATCATAAGCTCCATTTCTCCTTATTCTTACTCTTGCTCAATTCCTGCAATTTGTATTGAACTTTTGACTAAGAAATATAGGGCCAGCCATAATCAAGAAAGTAACTCTTATAGTTGCATATAATCGTTATTACAGTTTTTATTTGAACTCTGCATGCAGTCTTCAAAGGTTTCCTTTCACTCCTGTGATTTCCCTTTTGTATAAACTTTGGTTAACATTTCGTTTTTTGCAATGCAAAACCCGCTCCTCAAAATCCTAAGTTAAATCACATTATTGTCGGAAAACCAAGATAGACAAAACAATGTTCACGTGGGTTTAAAATCACGTGCCTAAATGCAGAGGTCTCTGCTGCGTACAATGACGACAGGAGACAAGCTCCTTCTGCTTAACAAAGCAAGCAGATGAATGGTAACAAATCGACTCTATATTCTTAATTTACTTACAATTAGTTAATTATAGTTCCGACTTTAGCCCCTTTAGGGCAATTGAGCCACGATCTCTATCGTAAATTAAACAAACTTTCTAATACAGTTAATGCAGTCTACAGAGTGAGCTTCTTGATTCGTTTCAAGAACGTTTCACTTTACAAACAATATGGATTCCCTTGTAGCAGGGAGGTACTTGGGATTGTAAAAACGAATAAAGTCGGGGTAGCATTATAACAAAATTACAATTGTCTCAATCTCTCTAACCAAAACATCAAGTGTAGGACTCAAAATCACTTTAAGGTACTCACGTAGATTTAGCTTACACGATTCTAGTCAATCTTAACATGCACTGCATCTCAATAAATAAATTCCAACTAGTAATCATCTACGGAGCCACAAATGGCCTTTTGCTTTGGATTTTGCTTCTTCACCCCTCAGCCATGTCACGTCTTTTCATCTTCTTCAAATATTGTGGGATTCTCCCGCTCTCCAGCTGCCTCTTCAGTTACAGGTGGCTCGACGAGTATTTTAGGCTCGATTTGATAGTTCATTTGGTCCATTTCCGCCTGGAGAAAGGCTGCCTTTCCATTCTCGAGGAGTTCCTTCTCATGTCGGATGGATTCCTCTATATCAGTCACGCTCACTTCCTTCAATTCAGGTCGCATGACAAGGTACTACCCGAAAAGTAAAGATAATTACAAGTTACGTGATGGAATATATTTTTTTGACTAATTTACCTGGAGAATATCAGAGAGACTAATCACTCCGGTGACACGCTGTTCCTCGTCCACTACAATCAGTCGATGAACCTCTTTCTTACAAATCTTCTCCATTATCATGAAGAGCGTGTCGTCTAATGTACATTTATGGACACCCTCAAACCACTCATTCCTATGCTCATTCGCCTAAAAAATAAAACAAAAGTTACATCTACTCCACTGTAAAAGCTATACTGCTTTCTTACCTGTTTGAGCGTAATGTCGAGGTTATTGTAGGTCTTTTCAGCGGCCAAATTAATCACATCAAAACGAGCGTAAATGTCTAGCAGTCTATTTTGATCGTCAACGATGGGAAGGGCAGAGACCCTCCGGTCAAGGAACTTTTGAAGGGCGGCGATGATCGGCGTATCCTCCCGTGCCGTTTCAATGTTATCGAAACTCCCAATCTTCACGTCACGGAGTTGTTGGTTCAAACAAGAAGGGCGTGGAATTTCATGGATCTAAAATAAAACGAAAATCAATAGCTCCTGTCTCCTGCGCCTGAGCCCTAAGCTTACATATAGAAAAAGGAATTTCAGGATCCTTTTGTGGGTGAGGATGTGGAGTACATTTCCCGTGTGCTTATCAATAACTGGGAGTCGATGTATTCGATTGTTCACCAAAGAACAAATTGCATCGTACAGCGAGGAGTCTGGGTCAATGGCAACGAGCGGCTGCTTGTTTAGCAGGAACCGCTTCCTCCAAGTCTCCACACGGTGCTCCTCCAATTCCGACATTTTACCTGTAAATAATATAATAACAGAGGTTAGCTAAAAGCATAAATACGTAACTCCTTCTGGGCGGGGGGAAAATCCATTTAGTTTTAATGATGTTCTCAAAATAAACTTTCGAGGGTATAATTCGACGCTCGTTTCTTTCCAAAGTCTCAAGGTGCTTGCCATATGGCCTCCGGAGAAATGCCAAAAAATCTCTTCCTCTTTCTTTATTTCTCTCCGACTGCACTACTTATGGCCATGGTCGTTCTACACCTGACAAGACTCTCACTTGACAGAAATGGTCTACAAGTTGAATAGATTTGATTGTTATAACTTACTTCCCGTACCGGCGGAGTCATGGTACATGGCATGTAGGACCCGGATGAAGTCGGTGATGGTGAGCATCCCGACCATCTTACGCTCTTCACTGTCCCACAGCGGGGCCGCACGAACTCCTATTTATACCAAAAATCCAATCAAAATCCCAATATTTTTATTATAATCTTAATTCCCAGTTACCATTGTAGACGAGGGCGAAGAAGGCCTTCTTGACGAGGAGCTGGGTGTCAAAAACGACCAACTTTGCAGATGTTGGGATGAGGTCATAGCACTTGTGGAATTTAAAAAACTTGACTAAAATCTCGTTCTCTTCGTCTTCTGTAAATTCAATACAGGATGGATTAGTTGGGTGGGATTGGGAATGATGCCGGAGTAAAAATGTTCTGGACACGCGGAAAACTCGTCGCTTTCGATGTCTCCAGGGCATCTTGTTCGCAGCACCAACTTGAAGCACCCAAAGAAGCTCTCAATGATGTCAAAAGTTAGGAACAAAACGTGGAGGGATTCTCAACCACATGTGGAGCTTGACCTTTGGCTTATTGATAAGTATCTCGATAATAACAAAAAAGAGGTTCATCAAAAATAACTTTGTGACCGTGTCTTGGACCAAGGATGGGCTTCAACTGACCAAAAATGAATACCAAGACTAAAAACTGAAGCAATTTTGGTATTGGACTTGAGTTATGTCGTAAACAGGATTGAGGAACAAGTCTCTTTTGTCTTGTTATAAAAAACAACTAAACAGGTTGAGTAATGTTAAGTTGAACCCAGTCACAACACCTACACACTACAACACAAGGTCAGCTTCATGCGTCAATTTAATCTAGTGGTGGTCGAAAATTAAGAATAATTGAACTTGGGCCTTCCCTTGACTTCCTACACACTACGACACTTAAGCAAGGAATCCATGTCCATGTTGTTGGGTGAAAGGCTGGAGAAATCGATTCCAGTTTTACAGGGACAAGGTTAAAGGCTTGAGGCTTTTCCAACTTAACAACGCGCGCATGAGAGGCTTTCTCCAGGATAAAAAGCCGTAGTTCCTCGTGGCTGAAAACGTCACTGTTTCTCAATGGAATTGTGTATGCTATACATGCCTTGAGATTCAAAACGAAGGATTCGATTCACCTCCCGCACGTCGTCAGTCTCGTCAAAGTCACGAATGTCATTGACATCGTGGACAGTTGAGGTGTCTTCGTCCAGTGTCACAATAGGACCAAAGTGGCTGCTGTAGAATGACAAGTACAGCATTTCTGTAGCCATTTCTGGAGGGTATGTTGAGAACATAGTCCTCGTCCCCCAGTGACCAATCAGGAGCATTCAGAACTTCTCATGAAACCGAAAACTTTATGACAGAGGCTTTATACTCACTTCTCCAGTAATCTGGAGCTTAATTGAGATTAATTATTCTCACTCACAGTTATCACAATTCACTATGCTTAGTTGGCTGATGATCCTGGATCAACTTCGACTGACAGAGGTAGGGGAGAGACGAAAGTCTAAATAACAGGAGCGCCGTAAGACATCACTGGCACATAACCAATTTGGCCAGCATTAGAAACATTCTAATGATAGAATAACCCTGCTCAAATGCCTTATCACCAGTGGACTAATCTAGGGGCTCCACTCTAACGCAAACATACAAATCAGACGAGTATTTGCAAACACATGCACACCGCTCCACTGCAAAGAAAAAGTCGCCGTGTCTCTCATCAACTTTGCTGTCAGAGGACTAAAACTGCACAGTGGGTCCTAATGAGCTCAGTACATGAGACAAACACGAATGCACTTTAGCCTTTTATCTCTCCTCCTCTGTGTGGTTGTTTCCAGTTGAGTCGACTTATACTGGAAAACAACATTCGGATTAAAAGGATATCCTGATCTCCTTCCAGGAATTCAATTGTAAAGATCAAAGGGACTAACATAGGAACTAACAACTTGACAACACTCAACTCCCGAACATGTTTTCCTCCTCATTTCCAGCAAATCCAATCAAGTACATTAGTGTAGGATCTCAAACTCTAAAATCCAATTTCATTAAATTGTTTCCCGAAAGTTTTAAATTAGAATTTATGCGATCATGGAAGTCAGTTGAGTCGACTTATACTGGAAAACAACATTCGGATTAAAAGGATATCCTGATCTCCTTCCAGGAATTCAATTGTAAAGATCAAAGGAACTAACAAAGGAACTAACAACTTGACAACACTCAACTCCCGAACATGTTTTCCTCCTCATTTCCAGCGAATCCAATCAAGTACCGTAGTGTAGGATCTCAAACTCTAAAATCCAATTTCATTAAATTGTTTCCCGAAAGTTTTAAATTAGAATTTATGCGATCATGGAAGTAGTAAATGGGCTCTATGGATTCTGAGACACCTGGATGACAGCAATTGAGTTTACATTGAAGTTTGAAGAGACGCTAGACGAGTTTTCCAGCCAGAAATACTTTCCTAGGAGACGCTTGAAATTGAGTTATAGTCCCGGAACTTACCAGTAGGAGAGACTCAGAATCCGCTCGATGAAAGGATCCGAAAGTGGAAGCTGAAAACAAAAACAGGCATTTCAAGGGCTTCGAAAACATAGTTGAGGGAGGTGGAATGGAATCGATATCGACGCCTGCCACGCATTACACAACTCCCCAGTGTGAAAATTAATGCGAAGCTCGTAAACGATGAAGAGCTACGAAGCGTTACGCTTGTGGCCTACACAATTAAGCTAATTATTCATTGGGAAACAATGAATTACGACGTTAAATTCAGGGTTTTGCTTGCCTTTAAGTGCGTTACCTCCGGTTTATGCCGCCATGCTTTACCTTACTTTTGTAAACCGTATTTTTGTGTAAAACTTACCCCACGAGAGTCACGGAAGAGGATGGCAGCATGTGCTGGATCAAGGGAGACATCCGATGGGCGGTGGGAGTGGAGTGACAACCGGCGATTCCCTAATTCCACAAAGACACAATTATTAAGACTCTTCCTATTTCGGAACATTACAGTTTCCCATCTAAATACTCGAGAATGAAACTCAAGTCACTCTAGGATTATTCAAGATGAAGATCCTCTGTAATCCCACCTGACAAGTTACAAAGTGCAAATGGACGATTACATGTGGTTGATAGTCCCATGGGAAAATCAAGGCCATTTGAGGCAAGAACAAAGAAAACAAAAACCCATCCACCTTATAAAACAACAATCAATCCCAACTTAAAGTGTGGCTGCTTGAGTGTAAAACCCAACTATTGTAGCAGTAATTCTCATAACCCATTAGCTTACTTCCTAACCCCATCTTCTCAACTTGCACCCATCAAATAACAAAAACAAATTAAAACCAGCGACCATCCACTTGATCAATTTCAAGCATTTTAACTGGAGGACAACATTCCAGTCACACATGGATTCATCCACATGTTGACAGATGTGTTGTTGAAATGCTTTAAAAAGCTTTAAAATGGCCTTGCTGTTTTGAGTTTGGATTCATTTGAATTGCAAATTACACTTGCGCAGAGTGCAATTGTTATCCAAACAAAGCCCTCTCCTCCTGAACTCCAGTTGAAATGGGTTGTTGAAATTAATAAATTGTACCGTCGTGGATGATTGATTCATAGATCGTATACGTCTCGTGAGTCTGGGAAGCATCTTTGGCCCTTGGTGGAATGTCACCGGAGAAACGACGGTTACGCAAGTACTGCTGTCGAGATGTGGCATAGTCCAGAGATTTAGAGCGCGTGCGACTCGTTGCTCCTGGCGGACTTCCTGGGCTTTCTTCTTCATCTTCTTCTTCCTCGTCATCATCTGCTGGGTAGTAATGATGGTCATCTGACCCATCTGATGTGGTACGACGTCTTGATGAATAGCCACTTGAGGATTGGCCAATGGAATCTGACCTGTTTCGACAGTATTCGGAATAGTAGTTGTGATGATGAACGGTTCTTGGGTATCCATGAGAGACTGGGATTGGGTGGGAAGTGGCTTTCCCATAATCCACAACCGGCGGTGGACTTGTGCTTGGACTCTCTCCGTGATGATGACTCTTCTTGTGATGGCTACTCCACTTGACCAAGTGTCTGAAAATGGAGTCTAATTTACGACTCGAGTGGCCACCGACAGAAGGAGATGAGGAATGTTGTGATCCAGTAGTGGCATGCGGAGTCTCTTTGTGCTCACGTGGTGAGGAAGACAAGGACTTTGGAGGGGATGGACTCACACACGGCGGTGTCAGAAGAGGTCCAATGGGAGAACGGGCTGGACTCCTTCTTCCATGGCCAATTCCAACAGACGAGTTGATTGAATAGCCGCTCCAGTGCTGATGTTGATTTTGATGGTGGTTATGGGCCATCTGAAGCTCAAAATAACGGGCTTCCCGTGTGAGCCGCTTCTCGAACCTCGCACTGTCGTCTTGCCGAGGTTCCTCGGAGAAATAAACAATAGCTTCTTCCCCTTGCTGGTAAATTTTGACGGATTGAAAACTAAACTGCTTGCCTGGATGATGATACTAAAGTCGCCTCCAGAAGGAACGACGACGAGATGGATTTTGTAGTCAAGTTGGAGAGGGCGTATAATTCCACTAATCTTAAATCCCAGAGAGGCTCCTTACTTTCTTCTTTTCATGATTGGAAATGAAAAAGATGAGGATGGTCACGTAATCAAAGTGTCTAGATGCCAAAGCAGGGGATGTGAATCGCGAGAGTAATATTACTTATTCCCACCGACTCTTCTTCTGATTATACGGTAAAATGTTCAAGGTTATGATAGCTATGATATCCATGTCCATTCTCTGGCAAGGTCAAACTTCAGCTGAGTGTGGCACGCAAACTGGAACCTATTGATTCACAAATGTCAATTTTATAGCCATAATAAACAAATGTCAAGGGAGTGACTCCTCACATGTCCACTTGATTGCTTTTACTTACGACGTTTACCAAAGTCTGTCTTCCGGTGCGACTGTCCTTAAAAAAGAGGATCACCAGGTGAATAGTGCGTAGGAGTAACCAGACCAAGGTCAAGGTGTAAAATGTAGACTGTAAGGAATGACCAAAGGGACGACGCAGTTACTTGGCTACAAACTCACAAGGGTGAATTACGAGGATACCATCCCTTCCACCCTTGAGAAATAGATGAGCTTCAATTAATAAATTGTGTCTCCCTCCACCATCTAGAAAACAAGGGGAATGACAATTAAGACTAATCTGTCCACACATTCTTGATTCACTTGTTAATCGAGACACAGGGAGTTGTAGCATTGGACGATGGACACTCAAAAGTTCTACTGATTTTAATGCTTCTCTTAAAGTTTTAGCCGGTATAAATACGCAGCCGGATGAAGATTTCCAAGAAGGTTACAGTCAGTCTGGTGCAATCGTACTCAAGTCAGGGCCCTTCAGTCACCCTATTCAACCCAAACTAAAAAATTTTATATATTCATTATACCTCCATTTCCAACTTTTTTTAAATTCACTTTTGTACGCAATTCTAAAAAAACTAGAAACTGAAATACATCTGCGTTTAAGTTTTTTAGTTTTAAGTTTTAAGGTGTGTCATAATTTTCTAAGAGCCAGATTTTTCCAATTTGTGACGTTAGTTTATATAAATGTCACTTGAAAGGTAAAACCATAGTCAGTGGGGTATGGTTATACTTTCGGGTTTGAATTTGTCAAGGTCAGTAAAGTTCCTAGACTTTATGGATGACGCGACATGTTGCTATACATCTAAAAACTGTGTTACTACTTTCGGTGCAAAAGGAAAAACCCGGAAAGTTTTCGATGTGTTAGTTTCTGAAGCCATTGAATAAACCTTGAAGACTAGGGTAGGGTGTTTTGTAGTACCCAATTAGTGTCACTACGTCACTTTAGTGTGAATAATCGAATGTAATTTACCTAATTGGATTAAAAAATCCCTATTATCCTGCTTTTGAAAAGAAAATTAAAAATAAACGCTTAACTACTTGGTTTTGGTGTGGGGTTTTTGATTTACGTGTTTATGCATACCTATAACACGTTCAATTCATCAGTGTCTCTACATGACCCAATGTTTTACAAGCTGATATAAAATCAGGGACACTGTGAACTTTATATTTTACACCACTAATAGAAACTTCAGTTACTCATAAAAGTTGTTTACCATCATAAACTTTGTCCTTTGGCTCCTGTTCAAAATAAAATTTAAAACAAATTTTTTAGTCTTTGAGTCACCCAATGTGTCTACGATTGCACTATAAATTAGATGTTACAAAGTGTTACACACAAAAAAGTTCAGTAGCGCACGTGGTTAGCAACAGTGTCCTGGTTGTAGTCAAAGTTGAGTAGGTCTTGCACCAGACTGCCAATTGTTAATTGAGACATTAAATCCACCCACGCCGCATGGCTCAAAAGATCATTCGTACATTGGAAATTGATTCGACTACGGCGAAAAGTAGATAAAAACTACGTGGTTAGCTGAGTTAATGATTGGTTGGGGGATGGAGGAAATTAAAAATGGTCCAATGCTTACACATTATCCCTTTCCGCAAAATTTTTATTTTTATGTCTCGGTTTATAGATTAATTTGTTTTGAAACCATAAGTTAAGGCTTACCGGTTTAATGGAGAAAGGCACACTTGAATTTGAAGTCTCCATCAGTCTTTTTGATTCGGAATTCAATTTGACACTTGTACTCACTTTGCTTGAAATCTCCACTTTTCCATTTACAAAATTCCCAAAATAATTCTCTTCACTTTGTTGCTTTGGTCAGCCTGACCTTGGTCTTTATCGCTCATATTTGAGCTTGACCTTGTCCAAAAGTATCCCTAAAAGACGTAGATCCAATCTGCTCTTCATGATCCGAGTTGCACTTCCCATGTGAAAGTAATCACTGTTCTTGGCTACTGTTCAGGGCGGATGAGTATGTGCTGTATCGTAGTTGATCCTCATATGAAGATGGGAGGAAGATGACATTCGCATATTGCATAAACAGAACCACTTCGGCAGATGGGCCACGACCAACGTGACCTTGGCCACCTTTGAATAGTCCACACACAACAATCGACTCCTTCAACTATTGCACCATTCCGCAATCCCAACAAACAAACTTTTGTCGCTCTTCGGCAAAACGAGTCCGGTGACTATGCCAAAATAGTAACTTTGCAAAATCCCATAGACATAATCATCATAATCCACCCCGTGAGGACTTATAAGCGAACTATGATGTGCGTAGTTTGCCAAAACTTTGTGGAAACAAAAAATCCACTTCAAAGTATAGGATATGGAAACCACAGAACAAAAGTTAAGCGAAATGGGATTTGCATGGACGTTAATTCAGTTAGGATACTGCAGTTTTTCCGTTTTGAGAAATTGCACAATAGATGTGTGATCCTGCTGAGTGCAAAAGGACTTGAAATATCAATGTGGAGGACAAAAGAAAACTTCCCTGCAATCCCTGTCAATGCACAGGCGGAGAAAGTTGAAAGAACAAAGAAAAAACTTTGACGTTTTTGTGAATAAATGTTTATGTTTACAGTATAAGCGCACAGGGGAGAAATTGATGAAAGTGCCCAAGGGTTCAATTATTCTGCAAAAGAGATGGAAAGCGTGGGACTAATAGAATGAAAGTATTGTGCGTGAAAGTCACGCAGCATGCATGAGTAGTGGAATAATGAATTAAATGAAGGGCTATAAATGGACGTTGAATTGGGCAACGGAGAAGAATAACTTCCACGTGGGGTTGACCTGCCTCAACCAGTGCGTAATGATTGAGGTAATGCTTAAGAATAGTCTTTGTAACGTGACCTCTGGGCTTGGAAATGCGGAATAGTGGTACACTCGTGTACTACTACTGGATTTATTTGTCTCGTGCTCTGTCTACAAGACTACTCACTCCCAGAATGAATTCAAAATACGGAAGTTTGTTTTTAGTCTGATGTTGTGGCGTCGTGGATCCGGGAATTCGGAGTCAGTCCCTGTCCTGCCCAATAAGAAAAACGGACCTCCTCGGCTCCTATCGATCCGAAAAGCTCCAAATTCGCACAAACACACTTTGCACTGAAAGTCTAAAAGGAGTTCCAAGGCCGACCCCGCAGCCTCGCCCTTTATATTCCAAAACCGTGTCACCTTACTATAGCCGATAGCCCTCGTCTCCCTTGAACTTCACCACGACGCCATTACGTAATGTCACTCCCACGATTTGTAATAAAAAAGCGACGGGAAACTTCCGAGTGAAAATCCAACTTTCTCTTTACAAATAATGCATTGGTAAATGTCTGCTCGTGAACACGCTTAGGTTGACAGCACACGGAAAACTACTCACGGTTGCTTGATAAGTTGTAAATAAATTATAACCATACAGTCAGTTCTTGCTCTTATGCGGATAGAAAGTTATACCCATGCACCCATAAAACCATAAATATGGGTTAAACTCAACTCCTAAAGGTCACAGACAGAAACATTACAAGTTTTGCTTTTATAAACAAGATAAAATCAAAAGGAAAAATCATTTGAAAGGATCAAAACAGAATTTATGAAACAAAGCTTCATTTCTTATTAAAGTTAATAAGGCTGTTGTTTTCGTGGAAGTTTTGAATCTGATATCGATAACCCTGTTGTTGGCTGGACTAATTATTTTCTTTAGCAGCTAAACTTATAGAGGGGAAAAGCGTGCCAAAAGGTCTAATATGCCAAAATGCCAAACGTCGGGGACTGGCGTTCCCTCTAGTATCTTTACTTTAAACTTCAGATTCGAATGTCGCCATGGAGCTCCCATTTCACATAAAAATCCAGCAGAAAGTGAACTAAAACTACCCGAGAACATAGCAAAATGAATCTTTTGATGTGTAATTGCACTTTCCCTTGTGAATCTTTCGATATCATGGTATTGATCGCGGTTTAATTGATCTTTTACATCTTGAAAGTGCTAACGATCCTGGGAATTTCTGAAAATGTTTGACGTAAATAGTTGAAAAAGAAAAAGGAAGGACATGTCAACCATATGAATCTACGATGGACTCACCTTGGAGTGACTTGAGTTTCTCTCCCAGAGTAAAGAAAAAGTAATTAATTATTCCTTACCTTCCTGATGTGCCCAAGAACTGGATGAACTCTGCTTCTGTAAAAACATGATAAAATCAGTTCATTAATCGACCTGGAAGTTTTCCACAAAGCTAATGTGAAATCACCGCCTTCTTCCTAATTCTTACGTTTTTATATCGCCTAGGCCCAGTGCGATAACGAATTCTCTTATTCATGTCCGCGTAACTGCGCCTGCGTGACCTTTATACTCACAATCCTCAACTAAGCATTGGCTTAACCGAAAGTTCTAACCAACAAACTGACAGTGATGAACCAATGAACACAACAACACTAAAAGAGAATTATAATAGAACCAATGGAAACGCTGAAATCCGAGGATTTATGGGATTAGAGGAAGCGAACCGAATCTCAATTCCAAGGTTACAAAAATATATTTTGTTGACTCGTGTCATTAGCACATGGTTATAATAGAAAATGAAGGCCTTTAGGATCCGCCACCAACCTGGAGAGCACTGCCAGAAATGCTGACAGAGAGCGTCGTTATGCACCAAGTTAATGATAATGGGATACTTTTAGACTAATCTCGAGTGCTAATTAGCAAAATGAAGTCTGAGCTCATTTAAGTTGAGTGCACATATAACAAAAAGGAGGTCAGAGACACCCATTTGACCCACCCGTGACAAGAACTCCTTCAGCCCCGATTTCTGGAGTGACTCCGGATCCAGAGAGCGACTTCGCCCGCTCTTTTTCGGTGAAGTTGCTTTTGGTGGCGGCGGTGGAGCCCAATCCAGCCTCTCCCTGCTCTTGCTCTTCGTCCACGACCTCAAGAAAGAACTCACTTTGCCCAACTTCTTTGTACTTCCAGAGTCCTCCCCTCCCGAGTCCATCTTGAACTGACCCGGGATCGCAGACTTGATAAATAAAGCGTGAAGCCAATGATGTGGTTCAAAACGGAATGGACTCGACCTGGATTCCCACTTTACACTGCCTCATATTGGTTTAAAGTAGGGGTTGACTAATGAATTGGCTTTGTTGGATGCTTCCTCTGATAGAGCGGAAGAGAGGGACATGTCGGTGCATGCAGAGGAGCTAATTAATGGTGAACTAAACGTCCGGAATTGCAAATCCTTCTCCAGGTGGGATCAATCACAATAATAAAAGAGTAAAAAGAGTAACTCTGCACTACACGGCAGTGACTTGAAAGTAGAGCAAACTGCGGAGAGTGCTAATTGTGCACAACACCGCACCCACATCCAGCAGTACTGGAGAATAATCAGGAGATTCACCTGCGGAGATAAAAGCTTCAACCACTTCAACTCCACGCAGCTCCCAACAATGGACTTCTATTCACTCTCGATGAAACTAGCATTTTCCCATAACAATGCGAAAACGAGTCAAGTGGTTGGGTTGATTGGTCAAAACAATTCCCTTGATTATGCCACCACCTTGTTTCTTGTCTTTGTTTCCTCCTTGGCGGAAATCATTAGGAGCGAAGAATACAATCACACATCCACTTCCTAAACTTCCATCAGCACTAAATAAATTTTACAACAGGAAGACTCATCACTTGCAGAATTAACGGCAGTGAATAAAAAGGAGATGAAAGAGAAATAGTAAAAGTCAAGGTGGCCTAATCATTCTGCAAATCAATAGAAAACAACCCGTGGAGAATTCTTTGCCATTGTTCAACTTTTGCAGTCTCATACCCTTTACAGCATCTCTATTCTATTCAGGAAAAGAGGAAATGAAATTATACCAAGGTTAGGACGTCTACGGAATAAAATTAGCGACCATGAACTTGCAAAATTCCAAGAAAACAATGCTGAGAGAAAAGGTAACTGGCTGACTTTCAGACTCCATCATCGGGATTTTAAACTAAAACTAAAATTCAAATTAATTTTTTGGAAATAATTGTTAAAGTTACCTTCCGTTTATCATCGGATGCGTTGACAGACTGAGATCGTGTGCGGAAGATGTCCATGACCTTGGCCACTGGGGACTTGACACTGTCAGAGCCAGAGCGAGGTCGATGTGAGGATCCTTCCTTCGTTGAATCACCCGAACCCAGCAGGGAATTCTGCAAACAAAGATAAAAGACAAACTAAATTCACATGGCACTAAAGCTCTTGTCAAAATTAAAATCAGATATAAAAACATCCTGAATTTCTGAATGCCCATCTGATTCCAATTTCAACTGAAGCCGTAGAAGATTGATGAGCTATGTTCCTTACTTGTACAGCATTTCGTATATTTGACATAAAATTTGGTTTCTTGACCCTGGAGGCGTCTGACTTTGAGCGTGGTCTGAAAGCATCAAGGAGCGCTGAGGTTTTGGACACACGTGGGGCCTTGATCCCAAACTCGTCCCCACCCGAATGATGGCGGCCACGAGCATCTTGTAAATGAAGTGGGTTTCTTGTTCCAGGAGTCCAAGTGGTCACACTCGCTTCATTCGTCTCACTCCCTTCGTCAGCATCCTCGGTCAAGATGGACGGGAGAACTTGGCCTCGCAAATTCTACAAAAAGGATAAAAAGGATAAAAATTATCTCAAAAATCACCACAAGGAAGTTGAGGGAGTGCAAATTGAGGACCGCAATTGGGTCATTTGAGGTCACATATGAAGAGATGTGTTTCCCCATTGAGCATTGCATAATTGAAATGTTTACGAGAGGAAAGAACCATTACACTGATACCAACGAGCTACCAATCAATTATTCAACACTTGTTCATCAGATGAAAGGATCACATGGGAAAGTATAAACAGGAAAGTAGAGTCAAACCTTTCTCATCCCTCATCGCTTTACTTTCACCTTGTCAGGCAACGCAACGTTCCTGCAGAGGAGAAAGCTAAAAGGAAATGTTCGTTTTTAGCATTTGGAAACAAGAGCTACTGCCTACTGTAATGAGGCTCCTTGTTTACAAAAAAAAATAACATCCACTTAATCCTCTTGTGATATGGAAAGTCTATAACAAAGTTTATTTCCTGCCCTTTCTCTACTCAATCAGGAAGCAGAGGGTAGCTTGACTTAAGTCGCAAAAACTTGTTGACAGTTCTGCAACCTTACGACCACCTTTAGCAGTTACGTGCGCAGGCGACATTACGAGCTGTAATTTACAGATTCCTGTACAATCTGCCCTTGCTTAACAATAGCTTGAGCGAAATGTCTCACAGAAGCGTCGTAGATGTTGATTGTTGGAGGGATAGATCGAACTGATGTCGCCATCTTCTTCTCCCCCAAGGAAGAAGTCGCCACTCTCACAACAATGTCCACAACACCTGCCAACTTGACAATTCCTCTGAGCAAAGCTATAAACCAATGAGCTTCCTTGAAAGTTTAAAAGTAATAAGACGCTTGTTGACTGGTGAACTGAGCTCAAGTGATGGACTGGCGTCGCTGGAAGATGAAAAGTCAGTGGTTCTTATCAAAGTGAGTGCGGTGACTGAGTGGTAGCTGGGTGGTGAAACACGTGTGGATTGCAACAGATCCACTAAATGCCCCTTTGCTTTCACTTCTAAGGAGAAAGGGAGCCCTGGGAAAATTAATATATACTGGTCCAATGGCCTAATCAAACAAGCAACTTTAGCCTGATGTTGACCTTTAGTCACTTGAAAAGTGAAGTGGTGGTGAAGTGTCCTCGAGAACTCTAAGCAGAAGCCCTGCCTTATTTATACAAGTTGACAGAGGTCATCTGATAGGGATTCCCACTAACACAATTGGGGTCAGGCTGGCCTGGGTGCCTGGGTCTCTCTCCATAAGCTGATTAGAAGATGAAAGGAAGAGGGGAAGATGCTCGAGCTCAAGTGCTGAGAGCACTGAATGTGAATGTCCGAGTCATCACTTTCAAAAAGTGTCAAAGACACACTGCATTTGCATTTATTTACTGGGTCAAATATACGCATGCGCTGAAGAATAGGATACCGGAAAGGCCCCTCCTTCTCACAGGTGGTGGAACAAATAACTTTTTCTTTTCCAAGAAAATCTAAAGCCTTTCACCAACAGACGGATTTTAGCAGCACCAAGGGAAATCCTAAGAAGACCATGGTTGATTGGAAACGAAAACAAAACATGGAAAATTCCAACACACTCCACTCTCCCTCGTGTCCATTTACTCCATTTTATTCTCGTTTTCCAGTATGTGTTGCTATCCAGCTCCGGAAATTAAAAGCAAAGCTAAAATAGGAACTGGAATCATGAAATAAATCTCAATGACTCTTCGAATGTACTCGAATGTTTGAGTGAAAAAAAAGTAAAAGTTCAGAATTTGGAGAACTGGAGGGAGGAATTATGTTTTCTTGCACGGTGGAATGAACTTTAAGTCCCAATCAAGGGTAGGGAAACACCACAATTTCCATTTTCCTTGGCCAAAAGTCTTTTAAATAAGGGAAATCCAAGGACTAGAAGGCCTCTTCTAGTCGTTCTCTAATCCGATGATGACGTCCTTGTGGCATGAAAATTCATCCAAGAGAAAGATTCGTTGAGTCAGGAAAGCTCTTTTAATAACATTTGAATTAGGAAACTTTATATGCAAAAAGTGTGAGTTCATTCAGTGCAAGGAGCAGGGGGATTTCACCCGGGCGGAGTCATAGGATGAAGCTGGAACGCCCATTTCCTCAAGGTCGTGTCTGTACATTTCTATGTGTGCCAATAAAACCCAAAGAAAAGGAAGCACGTGTCAAAAGCGAAAAGCTCTAACGGGCATATTCTCATCAACACTTTCCACTCTTCGTGTAATTTTGGATAAAATGCTAACTAGAGTGGATAGACTGTGACTGTGTTGTGTGGTTTTAATTTTCAGACCACCTCCGGTCAGCTCTTGAACCACAGGATAAAATAGCATTTGAAAGCCCCATAAATAAGCAGAGTGACCTCATCTGAATACAAAGTGGAGATTTCCATACACTTGCTGGCTTGTAGTTCCTATCAAACTACCGCACTTGCAGGTAATTGCAATTGAAAATTGGTTTTCCTAAAATGACATCATCACTCTTCCTCTAGACAGATCGTCCTCTCTTCATCTCAGCTCAGCTCATTATCATTTCTAAGATCTGAACCTAGACACGGAAAGCGTTGAGAGGAAGCCAAAGAAAAGGAATGTAATGACGTTTTGCATATGACATTTGGGAAGGTGAATAAAAGGGGAATGTCCCGTGACACACAAACTGTGGAAACTCACCGTGACCCGGAACGACCTCCTCCCACCCGCTGCTCTCCGGACCCAAATCTCTTCTGATTTTTTGATTGGTTGTTGGCCATTGCTCTTGTCACTCCCATTGACTTCATCAGAAGAACCACCAACTGGACATGGACTTGTTGACTTGTCTCGCTGTCCCTTCAGTCCCACTTTCCGGTCAATGAATAATTCACATAGCTTCGCTCTCGCTGATTGGCCGGATGGAGCTCGACGCAAATCCTTACGCAAATCCTCGTTGCTTTTGCTTCCGACCTTGAGCGGTGGCTTGTCCAGGGTGTCCACTGAGCCTGCCCTGCTTTCCTGTTGGGATAATGAAGTCCCGGTACCGTCGAGTGTAGCAGGGGTCTTGTTTTCATTGTCCTCATCTCTCCCTTCTTCTTCTTCAGGGCACCCTTTCTCACAGAGTTCAACAAACTTCTCTAGTGCGGAAAGCGTTTTTTCTTCAATGCCTATGGAACCGGTGCGCCTGCGCTCCACTCCAAGGACGTTGAACATGGCCCTTTATGAGGGTAAATAAGATTAAAAGTTACTTATTAGGAGTTCACAGTTTGCTTTTTTCAATGAATGTCCACTTGTCAGCCTTGCCCAATTTCTGAAGCAAAGTGGCTGGAAGAACTGAAAGAATTTCCCACCGGATTTGGAAGAATTTTGTCTTGAACTCTGGGGTCTGAACGAAGAGGAACTGGAAACTGGACCAGGTCTTGTATTGCTGAAGTCAAATGGACAAGTGCCCAAATCCTCTTCTTCAGCTTTAGTTTCTTAGGCGGGATAAAAATAGTCAGTTGTTGAGAACTCCGAACTCCTGCTGATGAGGACAACGGGGAATCCTCTGAAGGTGAGGAATAGTGAACTCATTCCCACTCCAAGGCTGTTAAGCATGAGGCATCTGCCCGTTGTTGGTAGTCGTCGATCGCACTAGAACTGACCATAACAAGTGCAGCTGTACAGATTATTGCAAATTACAAGTGACAGCCTCCTCGTAGTCTGACTCCAGGGCATTCGGGCTTTCTTAATTACATTCTCTCTTCTTGTCCGCCGGCACCGAGGATATTGAGAACGAGACTGAAGACGGTGTGGTGGAGTGTGTTGTTGGGGCAGGCCGTTGATGATAACCGTAGTATCATGAGGAATTGACTTAAGTTTGAGCTCTATTTGTTTATCTCCACGTGGTGGTAATGGAGAAGAGTCAACAATGAGGAAGATGATAAGTTCGGGGCCGAGGCTCCGAGGCGTCTGGAAGCAAACAAAGGAGAGATTAGAATGACAATTAATTTGGTGTGTGGTGGTGGTTAGTGGTATGGTGGTCGTTGAAATGAAGACTTCACTGTGTCATGCAAATGTCAAAAGGAAGGTTGTCCTGATTAGCCTTGTATAACGTCATCAATTTAAGATCAATATCCATCAGCCCAATATTATCCAAAATTCAATCTGAACAAAACACGCCTAGAATCTATTTTCCCGTCGTCCTTACTTACTTATGCTTCAATGAACGCAAGAAATTATACCCGATAAAGTAAAGTGCAAGTCAGAAATTCACTTTCAATTCTCTGTCACTTCCACTTGAACTCTGGCATAGCAATTCAAAATTTAGGCTTTGGATGGGAGTGTAGTGTCAATATCCAATTAAAATTACACCACACACAATTAACGAGGAGTCAAACCCAATTAAAAGTGTGAATCATAGCAAAGTCAATTACAATTGTATTGTTGTTAGTCTCCGACTGGATTTAAATTGAGTTTAACTTGACACTGATTCTTTTCAAAGTCCAATTGGGCTTCAATGCCAAGACCAGTGGTGCTCTAGACCAGTTTTTCTGTTGTTTGTCCAGTGCATAATCCACAATGTCCTTCGTGCTATGAACTTTGAAGCTTGTTTTCATAAAACTTGTTTACACGGAGTGAGTGTAAAATTAGCAAAAGTCTAAAAAAGGGACATTCACCCCTTGAGGTGGTGAAACAGGACGTTCATTTAGCTTAAAGTTTTGATGCTATATTTGCGTCTCTTTATTTTGCATTTATACGCCCATTTCCCTTCTCTCTCTTTTAACTGATGATAAACAAATCCATTGTTTTAAAATATATAAACGAACTTCCTCCTATTCATCACCTCTTCCTTTTGTCTAGAGTGTACATAAAAGGCTTCTAAAGCATAAGCATAACAACGCAAATGATAAATTATATCAATTGAAAGGACCGTTACACTTTATGATCTTCAGAAACTGAAGATCTGAAGGATGGATTTTCAACACGACTTTGTACCGCATGTAAATTGGACATGGAGCAATTGTGTGCAATTTACTATTTAACTGAAGCTTGTTTGCTAGTGGGAATTAGCACACCTGCAGATTACTAATCCCTCAATCCCCGTCTTCCTCTTCAACTACGGCCATTAATCATATCTTGGCTACTACTATGTCCAAATGGCCAAGGACTAAGGAAATCATATAACACATTACAATCATCAACAGCTATATTGTACTTTTTCACTATTCTTTTAAGTTGGAAGTTTATCGACATTAAAAATGGAAAGTTAACGTTATGAACAATGAAAATGATGAAAATGGACATGATGTTGCATATCTATGGGGTTTAATTGTGTGGATTAATAAAGGTTACTGACTGAGGAGACTTTATGATTGATTTATAGCTTGTTTTAAATGACACCTTCCTTTTTACTGTACTGAACCCAGTCAGTGCACGTGTACATCCTCGATTTCAATGTCAACTGGGTCAAAGTCAATCAATTCAGTTGGAACGTAGTAAGATTGATATGCTAATGTAGTGTCAATAGGTCAATGGAACCCCGCCCGTGGGAATTGGTAGTCTGGTTGGTTCAGTCTGGATTCAAGTCTGTAATTCAAGGAATGTAGATGCATAGGAACGTAGGTACCTTAATAAGAATGATTAACACCAATTGTTAACAAATTGAATTATTTAGCTACTTAATTGTTGGTGAAAGAAAGGGCTTTTCAGGTGTACCTGTACAGTATCCAAGGGTATCCTGTAGACCTGTGGGTTGCTGATGGAGGTTGGGACTGACCTCTTCCTTGTGACCTCTTGTGACCTCTCCTGTTGTCAGCTGACCACCACTTGACCCAGTCACAAAATAAAAAGAAAAGGGAGTGATGTGGGAGCGAGGAAGAGTGAAAATGGAATGAAGAAAATAAAAATAAAATCTCAAAACCCTCGCTCAGACCAAGGCCAATTTGGGCAATTCAATTCAATCTTAATTTGAAAATTATAGAATGTCAATTAGTTAATCTCAGGTAATTACTACACCCAAATCCACAAGATTCCAAGGAACTATGGAACTATGTTCTGGGTTCAAAGCTCCTTGACTTATGGCAATGACGCCAATATCCGATTTTCCCAGAACCCTTTTCTCCAGTGCATTGATGTTGGGTGTTGGCTTTTTACTGTTAGGAATTTGACCTTCAGAAGAACGTCACTGGAGTCTTTTATGTTGGTCATTTCATACATTTCGGGGTGATAGAGGCTTCCTTTCTCCAGACCAACGGAATACTTTTCTCCAGAGGAATGTTCCAAGTAAAGAATAGGAATTTGGCCCAGTGCCTAAATCGATTTGATTGCGCAGGATCACTTCAGACGCACGCAATTCCATTCACAAATCATCCATGAATCATTCAACGTGACCTTTCACCTCAAGCAGTAACGCCAGAAAAGGATCAAATACCGGCCTTAAAAATCTAATTTCTACTAGGGATGTCTACTAGGATACCCTACTAGGGTATCTAGTCTTCAACTTCTTAGAGTTGACATTAGACCATCAGTAATTGACCTTTAAGATAAGGTCAGGTTAAGGAAAAACTGAAAAATGAGACATTTCGAGTGCTTTCACTTTTTCTCTGAAGCAAAAGTGAGGGAGAAAGTAGATTCTTGTGTTGCCCCAAATTGGAAAAAATTAAACAAAAAGGCGCCAATTTTGCCCATGTGAGTTTTTGTTTACATTCGGAATTTTCAGAAAAAATCAGGGGAAAAGTGATAATTTTTTACAGATGTTTAGAGAGGTCAAAAGTCATTGACACCAAGGAACGATGAGCCGGAATGGACTTCTGACATACTGGAGAATACACCGACACTCCTCCCTTTATATCCGCAAAATTAGTTCAACTGCAAACACTGCCAAAACTGATGGAACCTACTCTGCCGATAAGGAAACACACTTTGGATTCGAAACAGTATCAGAGCAGGAGAAAGCAAAGAAAGGTATACATTTGTTTAAAGTAAATTAAGTTAATTAATCAAGTTTATTACAGTCAAGTCAGTCTTTGAAAACGTGGCTAAAACTTATGACACAATGAACGATGTAATGAGTGCCGGTGCACATCGGATATGGAAAGACATCTTCATTCATAGACTGAATCCGGGGAAACAAACGAAGCTAATCGATGTCGCTGGTGGAACAGGTAAGATGTTGCATTTGTATTTAAATCTGGATTTTCAATTATGCATTCCTTGTAATGTTACAGGCGATATTGCTTTTCGGTTTCTAAAGTATGCAAAAGTCAGTTCGACCTGGGCAGTGGAGATCGCATTCAGTCCACCAACATTCCCAGCTGAATTCCCTACCTTTAGTGAGCAGGCAAGGCCAGAGAATGAAGTAGAAGCGATGCAGCAAGCATACGAGCAACCTAGGGCTGAGGAAACAAAGGAATCGGAAACTCGGAATCTAACGTTAGCCTCTTGTCTCTTGTCTAATACTCCAGAGTCCAGACTGAGTTTTCACTGTAACACTTTTTGCAGACGCTCTGTTCTCGTGTATGACATCAACCCGAAGATGCTGGAAGTAGGGAAAGCAAGGAGTAAAAGTATTCTTACGCCAGAAGAACAAGATCGAATCGATTGGCTAGAAGGGGACGCTGAGAACCTGGCTGGGATTCCAGACAATACATTTGACGCTTACACAATTGCTTTTGGGATCCGTAACTGCGTCCATGTTGACAAGGTTCTGGCAGAGGCTTATCGAGTTCTACGTACCGGTGGAAGGTTTATGTGCCTCGAATTCAGTCACGTCAAAAATCCAGCAATCAGATGGTGAGTTTTACTTGTGTACTTTGATATCCCAAGATGGTTGTAAATGTTACTTCATTTGTGTTTATTTCAGGGCGTATGACCAGTATTCCTTCCAAATGATTCCAGCGATGGGTCAAATCATCGCTGGAGACTGGGACTCGTATCAGTACTTGGTAGAAAGCATTAGGAAGTTTCCAAACCAGGTAAAAGCTAACAAAAGAAAATAAAACAAGAGTGAAACATATTCTTAAAAAATAGGAAAAATTCCAAGTGATGATTCAAGAGGCTGGATTCCGATTCGTGAAATATGAGGACCTTACATTCGGGGTTGTAGCAATCCACACGGGATTTAAAATTTAAAGCAACGTTTATTAAAGTTTCTGGATACAGTTATGTTGGAATGGACGGATATGAACTTTGGCCTAATCTAACCTGACCTTTTTTGATGGTGGGTCATCTTGAGGAAGTTGCTTTACAGTGAGCACCGTCGGAGTCTCCATGCCATTAACATAGTCTTCGTAAACGTACTTCCACTCTGTACTCTTAGTAAGGTCAGATCTCATCTAAAACAGTCAAATTCTCATTTAGTTTTTAAGAATTGTGACCTCTGTTGATTCTCACGTCTTCTCTTGTAGTCGATTGTGGAAGGACCAATGGAGTGAGCACTTTGGGTTTGAGAAAGTCAATGACCGCTGCAATTTCGTCCAGTGATGAATGCATAGCGTAGCAAATGACAATTTTGCTATCATTTCTTAAGAATTTGATCGCATTTGATGGTCCAACACAGTTAGGATCGCTTTTAAACCACATCGAAGAGAGTCGAATGGTCAGCACCTCCCCTTTTCCATTTGTGCAGTTAATAAGGCAGGGCTAAAAAAACCACGAAAAACAAACGTAAACTTAAATTCCATGAGCATTGTTCAAACTTACAGAATTCTTGTCACACAAATGAAACCTTGTATTCGGACTTGGAGTGACGCTCCTAAAAAGCCGTCGAATGTTTCCATAAGCTTCCAATCGTTCTTGGGAAACGTGGAATTGCTTCTTGAACTTTGCATGTAATTCCGGGAGGAGGGACTCATGACAAACTTTAGCTGTTAATAATACGCTACGTAACTAACTGTTGATTTTAATTACGAAAGTAAATGATGACTAACCTGAGAAGGATAGATTCACAATGTTATCAGGATGATCTTTGAACCACTTGTCGATATGTACCACAAGTTCAGCCACAGCTTCCTTCCGACCTGGAAACTAATTTAGTGAAAAGTTAGACATTAGACTTTAAATTCTTATTCCCTAATACTAAACTTACCTCTCGAGAAACGTCAGTGCCAAAGGTAGTGTCAATGTACAAATGAGTCAACGGCTTTAGCCGTTTTGTCTCCAAATTCCACAGTGAGCGAAAATCCCGACAGTGGAAATCATTCACGCCCACTCGGAAGTCACCCGTGTGCAAAATGCACTGGTCATCGTATTCAATTTGCAGCCTAAATAAAATAAAACAATAATTTAGCTGTGAATGAAATCCTAAAATTGGAAATTATAGCTACTCACATGACAGAGCCTGGACAGTGGCCGGCAGAAAGGAAAGTGAGCTCGATGTTTGTGCCTGTGACAGGTTCTTCAATCTCATGAGTCTCACCGGCTAACATCCTTATGAGTTTCCCCTGTTCAGACA
The DNA here is from genome assembly GCA_009869845.1 of Pseudachorutes palmiensis. Classification (NCBI taxonomy): domain Eukaryota; kingdom Metazoa; phylum Arthropoda; class Collembola; order Poduromorpha; family Neanuridae; genus Pseudachorutes; species Pseudachorutes palmiensis. The sequence goes on along the minus strand of VNWY01000701.1, from coordinate 3,930 downwards.
GCTTCCTGATCCCTTCAGGACCTCTGAGGTAATGCTGATAGAGCGGAATCATGACCTTAGTGATTTCGTGCATGTACAAACATACTCCTGGCTCTTGTAGACGGTTCCAGAAAGCTTCTTCGTCCAAGCCAACCATGTGATCTGGAGTAATGAAAAAAACCAAATTAGTTAAGACCATACCTTGGCTATATTTAATATTAAACTATACCTAGTGTAAAATGTAACAAGTTAGAAGAAACCATGAGGCGTAGGATCACTGCTGAGGCCCTTCATTATAAAGTTAAGGGCCTCAATTGGTTTTACTAATGCCTCATGGTTTTTCGTAACTTTGTAGATTTTACACAAGGTATAAGGTATAAGTTATGAGAGTACCTGTGTGGCAATGTGTCAGGATGAATATAGTCGCCTGAAGACATTCTCCATAGAATTTGTCCACGCATATCCAAGGGAATTCTCTTAACTCTTCCAGCATTGATGTTGTTTTCTCCATAGGTTCGTCTTTTAGCAATTTCCAAGGGGGTCAGCTGAGAGTTGATAGGGAGTGACATTACCAGTATTTTACGAATTAAAGCGTTTAACAACTACCAAAGCCCTCGTTGCGTCGGTTAATTGGTTCTGGCGACTGGCGACGTTACAACGTCTGTGGTCAAAAATAAACGGAAAGGAACAAAACAAAGAACTTTTGCACAAGGGAAGGGCTAAAACCATGACCCTCGGATTTTGGAGAAAATCGGTAGATTTCGTCAATCCCCAGAAACAATTCGTTTGTCGGTTATTACAAGTCAGCTCTAATTTTGCTCATCATGATGATTAGTAAAATCAGTAAGCAGGGATTACAGTTAAAGGAATTTCGCAGTAATAAAATAACATTTATAAATAAAGCTGCAAATATTTAGTGTAGATTTGAACATAGTTCCTGAATTCTGACCTCAGTTATGACCTCAACGGTGAATTCAACCTCAAGCTCTCAAAACTCGGTTTAACTTTGCTTTATTTTTGGTTAAACGACGATATTTTATTTTTAGTATGAGCTGAGTTCATCAAGACGCTTTGTTATGAAATATTAAAATACATATAATAGGTAATGTCAGAGTTCATTTGTTCAACCACTCTTCTTATCCTCGTTTACAACTAATGTCTGTCAAATGCTATTTTCTTGCTAAACAATATTTCAAACTCTTGTTCAATGTAAGAACATAAATCATCAACATCTCGCTGTTCAGGAATAATCGCCTGGTCAAAGCTAACTCCACATCGAACTGCATCCACATAGCTGAAGGAAGTAAGTCCTATACCTGAAATTAGAAAATATGTTTAGAAAAATGTCATTTTTTGGTTAAAAAAAAAGGAATTCGAATTCCGTAAGTAAACCGTTGAAATACGACAGACAGACAGACGGTACCAAAGCATAAAGTAGGCTAAAGTTGTTATACTCACCTGCCCTTCCTGTGAAATGGCAAGCCCAGACTGCCATATCGTCCATAAGGTACTTTTTTGAATATCTGAGTTGATTCAATTCTCCAGGAAAGATGGACATGATGCAAGTGTTGAAGTGATTAGAGATAACGGGGAAGACGTATATTGGCAAGTACCGCGCGAATAAGAGGATCAGTGCCGCTCCCATTGGGACAGGAGATCGTTTTAACTCCTGGAGTCCATTATCAGTCATCTCCAGCCTTTCGTAAGGGCATTCGATTCCAGTGTGAAGTACCATGGAAACACCAATCCTGGGGGAAGAAGATTAATCAGTGTGGACTAAAATAAGAAATCCTAAACTTACCAATGGTTTGTAAGGCAGTCGTTTGGGTGATCTTTCTTTGGAAACGGGGTACCCACATTCATAGTTTTTGGTGGTAAAGTTCCTTTCTTGACTCTGAAGTAAGTATTGATTCCTCCCGTAATGGCGGAAATAATGACAGAGTTAAACGACACTCCGAATTTTTCGCAGGCATCTTTGATCGCAGACATCGAAATTTTTCTAGTCATCCCAATATTTGATTTTTGGCTTAGTTGGTCTTCCTTTAGAAACCAATCGCTCTTGTCCTTGTTCCAAAACTCCAACTTCCAAATCCCGTACATCATTCCCATAAAGAACCAAAACCCTTGCACTACTTGGTTGAGCAAACTGGTTCTTCCAGGTTTCTTTTCACGTGGAATTGGCAATTTGCATGACTCTTCTCCGCACAAGTCGTGTGAGTGGATTTTCACAAACGATAATCCATCACCTATGCCATGATGAATGCGATAGACAAGGACAGTCTTCTTCCTTGTACTTCCATTTTCCAAATAATTCGGAACCACAAGGATCTCCCAGTAGGATCGTTTCTTAGTAAACGGGAGTGTCTTGAGCTCAGCTATTCGTTCCTTGAGGTCCTTTTCTGTAGTGATTGTAGACTCACTTGAACCCGGACAGAACTTGACATGGTTTCGAATGTCATAGTTTTCCTCCCACTTCCAGAAATTGTATCCACACCAAGGCTCCCAGTACTGTTGCAACTGTGGGTAGTACAGTTTCCCTGTTTTCGGATTTCGTCGTTGTACCATACGATCATTTGAATTGGTCTGGATTTCCTCTAGCGGCACTTGCGCATCCAGTGTGTTCATCCAGAGTATAATATTGCGTGGCTTCTCCATAACATCAGCAGCCACTATAACGTCATTCCCATCTACAATTCCTACCCATTCTGGATGAAGAAAGTTCGCCACGTTGCTAATAAAGAAGCGAACAATCATGCAAGGAATGCTGATTAAACCCACCCCTAACACAGTCAAAATCCAGATTGGAATTCCAACTATTAAAATCAAGGCATTCTCCCAGTAGTCAGTGGTACCCTTTGGTTTCGACATTATCGGAATTTTGACAAGACACGCTGCGATCCTCTCAGGTTTGCTGAGTAAATTAGACTGTGCTGAAAATCCAAAGTGAACCCTGCATAACTAGTTATTTTTATGGCTTTATTTTTTTCTGTGGGATTTACACTGACTAATGACAACTTCCCAATTCCCGAGCGAGTCGTAGTAGAAAGACCGGTTGTCGACCTTTCTGAATTCTTATAAAACCCAATTAAAGAAACTGAAAAGGTGCGAACTGAAACTGGATTCAATGGAAAAGAAACTACAATGAGGCACGCCACTATTTCATTTCTTGTCAGATATGTACCAAAATATGTGAAAATGTGGACAACTTTATATCAAGTGGGTCGAATTAATAGAGGATTTGCCATTCCCAAAAGGATTATTTCACACAAGTTCAAAAACTGACATGTTTATAGAATCCAGCAGCAGGTTATTAATTGGGACTTCCCAATTAATAAGTGGAGAAACCCTTGCAGATGTTATGAACTGCAACTGGTTATTTCAAGGCTTCGAATTCAGAAATGATTCAGAAGTGGTTCTGTACTTAGTCTAAACTAGTCTTCAAGTAATTCATAATTTGGTTTTTGTAAACAGCGTTTTTGAATGGAATCTGTGATCCATTTTAATATCCTTAATACTGCTCAATCACCTTCCCTCGTGTAATGCAATTCCTAACAAATCTAAATTTATAAACTTGAGGAACAAAGCACATGAACTAGAGAACACTGGAAAAATAGAAATTATGAAATAGCACAAGGGGGACTACACCTTCAGCAGTCTGTTATCATTCCTAGACGATCCGAACAATTCAATTTTACTTCATGCCTTTCCAGAGGTTACTTTCTAAGTTTGATTTGATATAATCAGTTATGAAATACCTTATGTAAATGCATAATGTCAGAGTTCATTTGTAACTATCACTCTAGACCTACTCTCTCTCAAGTTCTTCCTTCTTGCTAAACAATATTTCAAACTCTTGTTCAATGTAAGAACACAAATCATCTACATCTCGCTGATCAGGAAGGATTGCTTGGTCAAAGCTAACTCCACATCGAACTGCATCCACATAGCTAT
>VNWY01000700.1:0-31587 GCA_009869845.1 Pseudachorutes palmiensis | reverse complement strand
TTAGAAGGTTGGTTAGGAAAAGGGACCAGCAAAAGTAAACGATAACAAACTTACCCAATTAGTCCCAGTCCCAATAACCTCTCTGTCTCGATTGTAACCTTTGCCTCTCTCCTGCCTATAGGAAGAGTCTGGAATTAATCAAAGTGACCAATGATCAGATTATTTAAAGTCATAAAAACAACTGGGAACTTACCCCCCAGTGAACCCCGTCTGTCTGTTTGTCGGCTTGTTGGACCCACGTGGACCTGGTGATTAGAATTCCCTCACATTCTCAGCTTGCCCCAACTTTTTGTAATTAATGGAGTGGAGTTTATAGCACAATAAGAAATGCAACAATAGGCAATTTGGCACATTTCGGCAAATTAGGAGAAGCAAAATTAGACGAATTCCCTTGAATAAAGGAAATAACCTTTGATTGCATTGACCGTTATGAACTCTATTCTTCCGTGGTCTAACAAATTGATTATTCAAAAATGTAGAAAAATAAACTACACAGGATCCCATTCGGGTAGTTCTCGGGTCTCATTTGATTCGACCTTTGAATTTTTCATTACTTAACTCGCTGTGACCTTCGAATCATGTTGTGACTTTGACCCGTTGATTTCCCTTGAAATAATCCCGGATTGAAGAAACCTAAGCTGAAGAAAAGCGGAAAATGAGAATTGAAATGAAGTGAAAGTCGGTGAAAGGAAAGCAGTGGCTGCTGGCCTTTCTCTGCCCTGTAAACTAGGTCATTTGCTCAAGTAGTTTGAACTCTACGAATCCAGGGTACCATTTCCTTTTCTTATTAGTACAGGCGGAGGAAAGGAAACAAGGTCATATTTGTAATTACAAGACCTTGGTCCTACTTACAATTGATTCTTATTCAACAGACCCATTCTGCACGACAATTATGTTCCCCCAATATCCATTAATGTGATGCCTAGACTGAATTAAATACTACAACAGGAGATCTGTTGAAATCGATAACCCGTGTTTTGTTTTGGCATGACGGCAGTGAAATGCATTTGGGACAAAGGAAAAGAGTCTGATTATGCATAACGATGATGTCTATTCGTGTAACCCAAATTGATTTCCAAAGAGTCTCGATATTCCGAATATCTATTCAACAGGGTTATTATACAAATGTTCAACGTAGAAACTGTTTGAGCAAAAGCAGAAAGTAGGGGAAAGTAAAGGAGAAAGCAACTTTCACTTACAACCCGGGTTCAGTCACGACTTGTCAAGGCAAGCCGCAGGTATCACTCACAGCTACACTCTCGCTCACCCAGGACATGCAACGGAAAATCCCATTGGAAATCCCGTTGTCCGACATAGGATCCAATTTATCCAGACTGAACAAACAGAGACTTTACTAGAAGGCCATTTAGAAAAAGTAATTTCAAGATGATTCACAAGGACGGAACTGCAGCGTCAGCCACTGAGCGGCTCACGGTAAATAATATATCAACAGTTTTTAACAATTTAAACAGATAAGTGGCTGAGTTTCATAGTGGACCAATAATCAATGACATCCTTTTGAATGTCCTTAGGTGGCAGTAAGGGTTAGGCCGCCATCGATGTCAATGGAATCCGGAGGCGGGGGTGTTGTCACCCTAAATGGCCACCGGGCGGTTACCGTAATCAATTTACAGGTAAATAAGTACAACTTGTCTGGTAAATCCAAATGGGCGGATGTATACTTGATTTCAAACAAAAGAAACCGTGCATTATTTTGTGTTGCCTTTAACTTTGCGTCTCTAGTTTGATGTTTAAAAGAAAGGTTAATTACCTTTATTCATTTGGACGTGCGTCCCATGTGAATGGCTACAATTGAGATTTCATTGATCCTTCCGTGTGCTATCTTTGCTTTTATAATCCATTTAATACAGAGGAAGGGCAGGGTCGCGGTCGTTTCTCCGCTTTCCCTTTCTCCACCAGTCACCGTGTCATGTCTTCTTTCGAACCAAAGTAAATTGTATGAAACATTATGCATAGCCTATAACACTCACCTGACATGTTGACATTCACCTTTTATGCTGTTTTGACAGCTGTACAGAACACTTTGCATATGCTTCCATTAGGCAAATAGAGATCCATCAGTGGTGAAGGTCAAATGAAAGGGAGCGTCTTCATTCAATCTCTCCATCAATCAAGGAAGCCCACCTGGCTCTAGAGAAAGTTAACTGCAAAACTTTCTTTTCCTTTCCAGACTTTAGTCCTAACGGAGCCTCCTCCAGCAGATCGAATTGCCGACCTTGAACATCATTTTCGAACCGGTTCAATTTTCCAAGCTCCCCGTCCTACTCGCCACACTCTGAATAATAACAACATGCCGGTGATCCCTAAGAAACAAAAGTATGAATTCGATCGTGTCTATGACGAAGCATCGACTCAGGAGGAAGTCTACAAAGCCACGGCAGCTCCTCTTATTCGTTCTGTCCTAGAAGGATTTTATGCAACCATCTTTGCATATGGCGCCACTAGTTCAGGGAAAACGTACACGATGGTGGGCACCCCGTCGAACCCAGGGATCATGGCTAGGGCCGTTGACGACATTTTCCATCTCTGCTCGCGTCAAGAAAATGAGATTCAGACGGAAGTGTACTTGTCATATTTGGAGGTTTACAATGAACAGATTCGTGACCTCTTGCGTCCCGTGCCTGGGATCAATTTAGAGTTACGTGAAGACAAGGATCAAGTACATGTTGCAGGACTATCGGAGATTCGTACAACGTCCACTCATGAGGTATTAGATTTACTACAAAAAGGAAATAGGGCAAGGACCATGGAGTCCACTGCAGCAAATATCACATCCTCTCGGAGTCATGCGGTGCTGTTGGTGACCGTGAGACAAAGAACGATAGGATCTGGTGAAACGGTGGAAGGGAAGTTATACCTCATTGACCTTGCGGGGTCAGAACGAGCTTCCAATACGAAGGTTAGAAGTTTTTCTCAAACTCTCGCTCGATAAATGTTCTCTAGACCGTCATCATTTTCCATTCCATATATTATAATTAATGTATACATCTAAACTGCTTGCATGTTTCAGAACTCTGGCGTTAGACTCCGGGAAGGTGGGCATATCAATCGATCTCTTCTGGCCCTGGGAAACTGTATTACAGCCCTCTCCTCAGGGGACGACAAATACATCAACTATCGAGATTCCAAACTGACGCGTCTCCTCAAGGTACGACATAAATGTGAATCCCCTTTACATGCGTCCAAGATTCTAACCAATGGCGATTGAATATTCATAATCTAGTTGTATCAAGTGATATTTAAATATTCAACAATGCAATTCAAATGGGGGGATTTAAGTTCTTTTGGACATCCAGGCTCATTTTATTATTTCTTGCGACTCCCTCGTACTCTCGTGCCAAAAGCACAAATTAGTCCACTTTGGTGCCTTCCGTGACTAGTTCTCATTTCACCATCAATACCTTTGTGCATGAGAGAAGTTGGTATAATTAAGCCCATCGCTCAATTCCATATTCAGTGGAAGCCTATTTTTTGGTGACATGGGGAGCAAAAGTAGACGAAAATGGATGGCAGGTCTGACGTTGACGTCTTATTGATCAGAAAATGCGGTCACTTTCATTTCCCGTATTTAACCTCACCCTACATGTCTAATATGCTATCGACCTATAATCTCACTTTACTACAATTCCCTCGTTAGCTCAAATACATACGGAAATGGAGTCTATATTGACATTTCCCTTCCAAAGTGCGTTTACCCCTGCCATTCTTTATGTATGGCGACATTGATTTTCCCTCTTTTCTTTTAACTACAGGCAGCACTTGGAGGAGCCTCAAAGACTGCGATGATTGCTCATATAAGCTCTGGTGCGAGAATGTACGAAGAGACTAGGAACACGCTCTTGTATGCCCAGAGGGCAAGGGCCATTTCTAATCGAGTCAAAAAGTTCATTCAAATCCCATCGCCACTTGACGGTGGGAGCTTCAACGTCATTCAGGAACTAAGGAATGAAGTGAAGCGACTGCAGATGAAATTAGATGCCCGGGAGAGTGCTGCTGAAGAGACTGAATCTTCTCCTCTGACTTCACCGCCACCTCCAAAATTAGCAGCGACGATTCGCCCAAGTGGCAACCAAACTAGTAATGTCTCCACTTCAACTGTGCCGACTCACGAGAATTTCCGTACTGAGCACGATCGACCAGAGCTTGAACCAATTAAGCAAGAGATCGTGAGATTATTCGAGGAAGAGTTTAAACTTAGAAACGATTTGCTAAAATTGGACGGAGCCATGCTCCAGTCTGCCCTTGATTGCGAGATCCTCCGACTCATGGTATTGGACTGGGAGAATTTAAAAGTAGGCAGGGATCCTGAAGCAGAAGGTAAAGCACCTTGTTCACTGCCTCACATGGACGCACCACGTGCAGTTTATACAATTAATGAGCTATTTTGAATATAGTTTCATTCTCGGAAGAAGCGGACCCGGGTAAATCTGAGATTAATTCGGTGATGATAGAGCTGAAACAAGTACGGCAGGAACAAGACAAGCTCCTTCATTTGCGAACGGACGTTGAAAACGAACTCAAGCGAATCCGAAGCCGCATTGTCACAGTCGAGGAAGAAGCAACGCAGTACCTACCTGAAGTGCAGCGACTCGTCTTGAGCTTACTTTGCAAACTCCAGCAAGAGCAAGTGAGCAAAATGTCTGTCGAAATTGAAGCAGAGTTGAAACGACGTGGAGCTTTGCTCCTGCGATGTCTCCGTCAAAAGGCACTTGGAGAAGCCATCATTCATCGTCAGCGACATTTCCTCAATGGTAAGATCAGACAGATGGACAGAAGCCTGTCAAAAAATTATTCTGACCTGTGGATGTTTTCAGTTGCTATTTCTGGCGGGTATCAGAGTCGAGAGACTCTAAGTAGCAGTCGCAGTGGCGGTGGTGGTGGAGTTTCTCCATTCTTCCCGTCATTGGCTAAACCATCGCAGCCAATTGCGCAGGAGCGACTGTTCCACACACCGCCTGCTGAAGCTCAGCGACGTCAGAGACTCCCACCGATTTCAAGCGGAGAATCCTCCACTGTGCCCAAAACTACAAAGTACACAGACTACCGTCAAGTCCGTCAGCAGCAGGTTCGTAAAAACAGACGCCAGAGGTCAAGTAGCGAAGAAGAGCTTGGAGGCGAGAAGACGCAGCAGAGGGATTCTGTCCACTACGTCTCGCATCCACAGCAACAAAGACGGAAGAAAACTAATCGATCGAGCTCACAGGATAGAATCATCATTTCCTACGGAAACTGATGACAAAGAGATAATAAAAAATTAATGATTATTTTTTTAAAGCGTTGAGCTCACTCGCAGCCTATTTTTAGAATTTTAGAACTGAGTGGGTGTGTCAGGATTTTGATCTGAGAATATTTTAATGCCAACAGGTATAATCGGAGTAATAATTATCTTTAAGTTTCGTTCATTAGAAATATCATGCGGGTTGAAAAAGAGAAAAACACAAAAGAAAGTTCCATGTAAGAAAAAAGTGAATTAGTTTTAAACGTAGAACTTGGAATTTGGCCGTGACTGGTGGTGAGTTGATTCCGTGGAGCTGTTGCTCAGACGGTTGACATGCCCTTGGGAAAAATGGTTTGATTTCCTTAACTTCCCAACTTCAATAAGCAGTGCATCGGAATCAGACTTTGTGAGACTAGAGCTCTTCCGATGCTTCCGGAGTCTCGGCAGTGTAGAGGATGAAGGGAACTGTGCCTGTCCAAGTGACTGTGACTCTGTGAGCATTAGTTTTATCGCAGTTACTTTCGCCATATCACTCATTTTAGGATCCACCGGGTAGTCAAGGAGGCTCTTCTGCATCTCAGTCATCCATTTAAATTTCTCTGCTGGACTAGGAGCAGTGAAGAGGATCCAACGACCCTCTCGTGGGTTAAACAAACGCCACGAATTATGGACGACTCCGAAATACTCATCTGTAGACAAACAAACAATTGTGAAAAAACAAATACGATAATAACCTTAATAAACTGCAAACCTGGAGATCGGTTTTTAATTTGTGAATCATCGTTGTCAATGTTCACCCAAGCGGCAGAGTACATTGGAACTCGAGTCCTTAAAGAAAGCGTCCCTTTCTTCAAATAATCCTAAAAAAAAGTTATTATTCACTCTAATCAGACATTACAAATGGGTTAATGCTTACTTTTCTGCAGATAAGTAACTCATTGTTTAGGAGAATGACATGAGCCTCTTTCGACTTGTGCGCAGGTGTAGTGACGAAGAGGTCACCTCTCTGAAGGATAGCAGAACTCTCCGGAAGCAAATCAGCACCCTTCAAAAGCATTAAAAAAAAGTTAGTTAATTTTTACAATTTCCACTTGTTTGAATCCTACCTCCCAGCTATCAATTGAGCTCTGAACACGAACGATTTCTTGGAGCATGTCAAACTTTCTTTGTGTGTCATTCACTTTCATCGCCACATCCTTCATGGTTGCAAGTCCTGCAACAACATCTCTGTGATCTTCATGGGAGACCTACGAAAGGATTCATTTACGAAATGTTTCAATTTAACTGAAAGTATAATTGGGCTCTCACGGGTGTGTATTTGAGGAGTTCACTCAGCTGCAAATGGTACTGACAAATTCGTTGGATAGGACGAAGCAGGAACCCGTGGAGTGGCAATTTGTCCATCAGTTGGAGACGACGACATGCTTCAAAGAAATCAGAGTACTCTCGATTGAGTGTGAGTTGTCGTACAGTGGCCATGGACATTGGGTTCTGATAGCAGTACTCGCAATAGAGATCAAAGTACTCTGCCCACTCTGAGAAAATGTGACCAATCATGGAGCTGGAGAGGTTCACTTCGTCCACACAGGATCGGAGACTGTCCAGTAGTCTCAAATGGAGTCTCAGGATGTCTTCTACATTTGAAAATATATTGATCACAGTTTTCTCTGAGAAGAGATCAGACCGAGCCCTGCAGGGATGGACGAATCCTTGGACAATGTCGTTCAAACTCTTGACGTAGTTTTGTTCTGTTGTTAAAATCTCTCTGATCACGTTTCCTCGGACACTTGCTTTCTTTTCTTGGCTTAATTCAGCCTTTCTCTGGCGGCAGTACTTGAGCGGGAGGGAATGGTAGTAGCCTTGCGGAGTGGTGGCAGCGAGGGTCCCGTGGTTGTCACTTTCGTCTTCATTGGATGACACAAAACCAGCGTCCTCTTCCCTCTTCTCTTCTTCGGAATCCCAAGTGTGCGTTGGGATTTCAACTAAGGATAATTTCTTCATGGAGATTGGCGAGCAAGAGTTGGAATAGAGGAGCTCATTTACCGGCGATCCTTTCCCATTGTCTTCCGACTGAATCCCAGAATCTCCACTTTGACATTTGTCACTTCGATGTGAGTTCCGACCACCCATCCGCACTTTCCCGGAAGAAGGATCCACTGTTGTTTTTCTTTTTGGAGATTCACTGAGTTGCTGAATATTGGTGAAGATGTCTGGGGAACTTCCTGTTGCCATGGCAGCACATGCAGGTGTCTTCTGCCGAGGAGTTCCAGAGTTTCCGAATCGGAGTGAGAATGTTTTGGAGAAGCGTTGGAACAGAGAAGGGGTTGCAGCGGATTTTGTGCTGTCCCCACCACAGCTTCCCACACTGGAGCTGTCGTGGCTTTCCACTTCCGGTGGTTCAACTAGATGGAGATGTGTTATACTCAGTGGACGCTTGGATTTGTATTTCGGCGGTCTTTTGACCACAATATTCGGAGTGCTGTTTGACGAGTCCACTGAACTTGCAGAAACTGCTTCTTCAACCTCCATGGCTCGTGAGATTCTCAACCACGATCTAGTAGGGGGGAAGACAAAAATCCAAATAAGGAACATTCAGATGACAAAATGGGAGTGTGCAGCAATAGCTCAAGGTCGCTCAACCTATGCCGCAACAATGGACGTTTTACCAAAAATAAATTTCATGGCTTTTAGCCCCTATCCTTTTGTGGCAAGTCCCAAAGTTAGAAGAAAAAAAATGTTCTGAATTTGCATTTTCCCTATCACTCTAATAAAAAAATTGCAGAACAAGTTCCGCGGGCCTGGTTTTCACGCTTGAAACCTAGATTTAAGTTGTTGAAGCGTGGTCAAGTGCGCACGTGCAGAATGGTTTCACTTGTTCCTTCCATATCTGAGGTGACATCTGAGCCTAATTGAAGTTTTGAATGGGAACTCACTTTCTCTGTCCGTAGTCGAGAGACATTGGTCGTCCTTCTCGCTTCTCCAATCGCATCTGTGAGGGCAATTCAAAACAGAAGTTAGCATTAGGACACAAAGGAAGCAGCCATTTAACTCCCTTTAAACCTTTAAACGATGACTCCCATTGTTTTCAGCTAAATTGGGGAAAATAAGAAAACTCTGCTCGTACAAACGGCATTTAAAGTTTAACAATGAATCCCTTTCTCACGATTTTAGCCGATTGTTTACTTTAGTGACGCCTTTTTAATGTCAGGAATTACAACAATTATACGCTTCGCTGATCCCCCTGGACTCACACAAATGTAACCACAACAAATACACTGCGCCCATGATCTAAACCAAGACGAATTTCTCACCAAAAGTCAATGCAATTCCTTTGGGATTTCAGCAGTTGCTGAAATCCAGTGTGTTTAGCACGATTCGAACTAAGTGAAGTGTATAGGATGGAATTCCTGCCTCTCCGTTTGCAAATCGTCATTTCCAAGTGCCTTCATCTGATAATGGAAGACCAATTGCTATCAGTCCAATATTTTATTAGCAATTGACACATTGATCAAAGCTGGAAAGGATAACGTGAGTCAAATGGCTGTTAAAATGCTTCCAATTTTCCCCTTTAGTTGTTTCACCGCCTCAGTTCAGTTCTTTGAAAGTTGTTCATTTTATTACAACAGTGTTAGATAAACGCATCGCTTATCAATAATCCAACGTCGAAATTCCAATGGTTGAAATGATAAGGTCAAATGGACAACGCATGATCCACAAAAGTGATCTGGGGAAATATCAAACCATATAAAATCAAAGTGTAACCTCAAAATTGAACTTTTAGCAATTGAAATGGCTTCGAGGGCGGTGGAATTATTCTCTCTTTTGTTTAAAGCCGACAATGAAAAGTACAATGTGTTTTGACCGTTCAAGGGATCGTTGGCCGCCAAAGGTTTCATTATTGCATAAATAAAAACAAAGGGAACTGGAATTGTTTGTTTGTAATGAGTGGGGGGAAATGAAATTGGAGAAGGCGGTGAATTGCGAAAGTGTCCGACCACTGCCTTCCTATAAATTAGAAACATTGATGAGGTTTGGATCAAATTGCTTCCTCCATGCACATGTTTATTGCAAATATTGAAATATTGGCAAAAGTAATTGAAGGAATAAAGGGAATGGAAAATTAAGGTGTGCCAATCTAACGAGGTTCATAGGACATTGTTGTATCTAATTTTCCCATTTTCCTTTCGCCGGAAGTTGATTGAGGATGAGGAATTTCTGAAACAAGCCAATCATCACCACGTCCCCCCACAATTAATCTAATTCGAGGAAATGAGCGAGTCATAGATTTCATATTGAAGTCAAGGTGACTCCTCACTGCACTTAGGCTTGGGAATTTGCGCCTGTAAAAGCTTTTTCATCGATAACATCCATCATAACCTTGCAGTGTTAACTGGCCCAAGCTTAGCAACTCTGTGCCAATTGCCTTGCAAATAGAGATGCAATATCAACAACTCCAAAGGATACGCTTCGACGCCTAGTCAGGGATGAACAGTTCTTCAGATTAGCAAAGAAGCTTAAGATAAAAGAATCTGAGGTTCCTCCGTCAATGTCGGACATCTGATTGTCCTTGACAATGTCAATCACCAACTCACAAGTGGGAAATTAGAGTAGCTTCTAAAACTCAATGGCCACCACACGTCATAATTATATCTTCAAATCCCACGGATTTATAATTGAACACATTAATCCTTCATGTGCCCGATAAGGAAATCAGAAATGCAGGCCTGAACAACTCCCTAAGGAACAAGGCGTCTCTGCATGACGTCTGGATTAAAAATTTCACCTGTCCTAAAATTTGCAAGAGAGGTCACTGCCCCTTTCTAAAAGTTTCACCACTAAATATGGAGTTTTGAAAGGATTAAAAATACACACCTTGGCAGGAGTACTGGGAACCGAGGGAGTGACTTCAGCGACCGTGCATGGACCAACTGTCTCTCGGCGACGATTCTCAGCTCCCTTCAGTTTTTCAAACTTTAGTTCCTCCCTGCCACTCCAGAACCTGAAAAATTCAAATAAAATTAGCATCACTTTTAAATACTTTCCTCCATTTTGACATAACCTTAAATATCTTAAATCTTAAAAATCTAAAAACCTCACTTTTTGATATTACGGAGACTCATTTGAGTAAAGGATTCACGTCTGAAATTCTCATCACGGCGCCTGCGCTTGACCCCTGAATCCTCACTATGACTTTTGACTAAGATTGGATTTGGTCTTTTGAAATTTAGACAAGAAGAGGACAAGTCCCAATTGAAGGCAAAGTTAGGGTCACCCATGGCCACATTCCCACTGCCTTGGAAATAAAAGTTCAACTTTTGCGACAAACTCATAATTATGAAATTAATGAGAGTTTTCTAATTATCGTTCATGCCTTGGCACTAACGCGTCCCGCCTGGAAGAAGACTGTCACTCTTCGGACACCGCCGAGTATGACAGCTATTTGTTAGAGTACCTCTTCGTCATTTTTACTGTGAAATCCGACTGAAATCCTTTTATCTCTGGAAAAGATAAATCCTAGATTTACTTTCCATAACAAACCAAGTGCCTCGAATAACCAAGAGTCCTGTTACATGCTAAATAAGCAGGTAGTAGACGCAGCGCTTGGAATGAATGAAACTGGGCCAAATGTGATAAAGATGTACACAAATACAAATTCATAAACAAATAATTACAGACGCGCACACCCTACTGCTGGAGATTCTGGTCAACTTTCCTACCCTCCGTTTCCACCCTTCAAACAAAAGGCAGAGCTTTTTATTTCAATTAGAAATCGTTTGACCTGCAAAAGTACTGATGAATGAGTGGTTGGACTTATGTTTTGAAGAGACAAGTGCTGAAGTTGAACTGAATTGTGGATTCATCACTTTCATGTAAACCCTTGCCATTACTTTAGTCTGCGATGAATGCAGTTGACACAGAATAGTTTTTAAGGGAGATTCTGCATCAGTAGAAATTCGACCTACAAAGGTTATCAGACAAATGACGACCATTTACAAGACAAACTAGTCCAGTTAGAATCCTAAGGTGAAGGACATTCATTGGTGGACTTTGACTTTCATTCCGAATTGTGTCAACTGAGCCAACACACTTCTTTGGAATTCAATTCCCGAGGGAGAACGGTATAAGAGGAATGCAATTAACCTGATCCAACACAATTTGCAAACCATCTCGTTTCATCTGCAGAATCCCGTTATTGTAGACGTCAATGAACAAAGAGGTGTCAAATCATCATTTCTCAATAAAATATCACAACACCACAACAATAAAAAACTCATTCCCCATAATTTCTCTCAATGCAAAAAAATAATGGCGATCAATAAATATGTGGAAGGTTTGACTATAGAGAAACGAGATCAAAAAATATGTAAATTGGGTAATAAAGCGTAGTGAGGATGAGCTAATAGTTGGAAACGGATTTAGGATCAGAGGAAGCGGTTTTAATTGTTGGTATAGTTAATTAAAGCTTAGGCTTCCTTTGTCTGTTCTCTCTCGGCTCCAATTGCGGAAGTGAACTCAAGTGACACAGTTCTCACCTCGGCAGAATTATCTTGTTGCAGGTCGTTCCCTGTCAGCACCTCCCTCATAAACCCGCAATTGCATTTTGCATAATTGTGCAATTTCTAATCATTGCTTCAAGGATTTTGGAACTAAATTGAAAGATAAACCTGTTGAGAGGCCATCCGCGGACAACGACGCATGCATATTTCTATTTATACAGAAATCAAAAATAATCATAGAAACCAGTTTTGCAAATTAAGTTGCTAAACTTAATTAGTATTCCAAAGTTAAGTGTCGCCACTTGTGCATGAGTCTCATTACACATCACTTCATCTTGAATTTAATTCTGTCGTCCTTTCTATTGCTTTGCAGGAAATAAGAATCAGGAGGTTTAAAAGGAGGGAGGATGAATGTACAGTAATGGCGTGTGAAGCGAGACGCTTAAAGCTGGAAGAGCCGCACCAATTAAAATCCTTGGAAAACGTCTCAACCTGAACAGAGGGCAGTGATATCTCGTGATACCAAAGTACAGAATTCATCGATGTGGAACAGAGGTGGTGAAAATGCTGCTAAAAATGCATAATAGTTGAATCCAAAGTCATAAAGTCACGTTAAGTCCGAGTTGTGTAACTGTATGTTTAGGCGGCTGTAGGTTGAAGGATTCCTGACCTCGTGCAACCTGTCATCCACCAATAGCTCACACACCTGTAACTCACGCCCTATCATCCAGGACAGGAAATTAATTGGTCATCAGAATTACATTTGCATAGGCCTTTGTCTCTTCAGGGTGTGTACTCAACTCCTCACATGTAAATTGCATGTTGCCCTGCTGCAGGCTAATTGATGAAGTTCAACACCGTTTCCAATTACCAAAAGAGGTATTTTCTAAATTCTTTAAACCATGCCTAATTAGGGGACAGACGGCCTACAACCGCCAGGCAGGAATAGTTTAATACCAAATATGTTTGGACAAGTGGAGGTGGAACTTACCCTTGTTCTGGTAGGACGATGACGTTCTTGAGCATCCCTTTGGAAAGTGACATAAACGATCTCGGCAAAGAACTGCTTCGCTTCCGGAGTGACATTTTACCCGGCTGCTTCACCCTTAACAACCTCCGTTCATCTTGTCCTTTTCCGAGGAAATAGCTGTCATGGGAAAGTGAAGTTGTCAATGGCTGGTGCCTTGGCACCAGTTGGATGTCCGTGGTTGTAGATTTTAATTGACTTCCTAGCCCAGGTACTATTTGATTTCCCAGCGGATTAGAATGAGAATAGCTAGGGTTGCTTCTCATGGGAAAATCCACACAACCACTTCCTTCGGAGTTTGAAGGGAATTTAACTCGATTTGATCTTTCCGACTCCTTTTTCTTTCTTGATGGAATTGAAGTCTTTGGATTCTTGCTACTGTAGCTAATGGTCAGAGGAATGATCTGGGCAGATGAAATTATTCTATCGCTATTCGCTTCAGTTGGGCCGAATTGCCCTTGAAAACGGGAGCTAACCATTATTGAAGGTACCTTCTTTCCGGTGTCATCCGCTGCTCTTGCTTCTGAGCATGCGCTGATTCGAGATTCCACACAAGGAACAATCACATTCGTTGAACTTATAGGTTGCTGTCCACACTTGGAAACAGGGATTAAACTCTTGCGCTGATTGGTGGCGCTGAAGGCGCTGGATAATTTGACACTGTCGTGGAAGCTAGGTTGAGGGACATGAGTAGACACTTCAATAGATTCCCGAACTGGCACCCGATGGTTGACTAAGTGTTCTATATTGGTTTTAGCGGGATCAGTCTTGACCAGTTTCTGAAGGGAACGCTTCTTGGGAGAGAAACTGGCGTAGAGCTTTGAGCGGCGGAAGGATGAGCCCACTTTGTGAAGCAGCGGTGAAGGGTCACCAGATCCATCTGGATTAGCCAAAGATTCCAACGCTAGTCGTTTTGTTGGTGAGTATTCGATGATTCGATGACTGATGAGTGACTCGTCACTTGGCGCATGAGCAGGAGGAATTCCCGATGACTTCCTTGTTTGGATTCGATCCGCTAATTGCAAGAGCTTTGTCTTTCCGCGGAGTGAATAATCCGGTCGATTGGATTGCAGTTTGACCAGGGTGTCACTATTCACTATGCGTGGTTGAATTGGACGGCGTCCAGAAGGAGTCCACTTGCTCATCTCGGAAATGGCCCCGTAGGGAACTTGGACTTTCACATCCATGGCGACTCTCAATTAAAGCAGTTTCAATGAACTCTTCTGGAGTTGGATAAGTGCGTATCCAGCACCACTGGACTAGTGGCACTGAATACCACTGGAAAAGACCAACAACATCTGCCAGTGACACACGTGACAACTGGAGCAGATGTACAAATTGTGACTCAACCGCCGGTGATGACAGTGCGGTGGTTGTTGATGAACATAAGGCTCTCGTCAGTGGTGGTGGTCGGAATGTACTTACAAAAGATGCCGAAACTGAATTGTTGGTGATGGAGATGTTGCAGATCCTCTAAGCGTCTCCACCGTTGATGCTAAAATGAGTCAGAAATTCCAATGAGCGTTACAACAGTCTCCTCTCGATGATTGTTGTGAGCGAGTCAACAGAGGAAGGAAGGAGGATATGAACCTCACAGCATAGCTTCATGTACCCTACAACAATTGGACAACAATGAAGAAAAGAATGGGGATGGGTTTTGTAGAGGGAAATGCATACCCTGCACCTTCCATTTATCCCTCAGTCATCAGCCACCAGGTATGCCTCAAGTGTAAAAAAACCGGGGATTATAATTCATGATCGGAATTCTCCTTTCGAAGTCATCCGAATAATATTCCCTCGTGCAAGTTCAGTATTGAGCTATAATTGGAAATTGGACGGTCTTTGCATTAGTTCATCCACTAGTGTTTGGAAGTTGACAAATTGACAATTTACTCAAGATTACAACTGATGTTTTTAGAATTAATCCAGATTTGATTTACTGCGTTTGAAACAATAATGCAAAGAATAATGCCAAACTCGTGCGTCCTTGTCTGGCTGAACATTGCACACAAGAAGAAAGCCAGAAAAAATCAAGGGCGTCTTCCTCATCAAAGTTGCATCTTTGCTGGACCGTTTTGTTCATCTCCAATCCTGACCTTGATTCCACCGGATACATTCACCAGAATAATCACATCAACTTTACATCAACTTTACATCAACTTTACATCAACTTTACATCAACTTTACATCAACTTTACATCAACTTTGTCTCATTTCCTTTGAAATGCAACGACTCGTCCTTCTTCCATTTTTATCAACAAAAGAACTTCGACTCTTCCCGCCATCTTCTGCCATTCACAGTAACCTCAAGTCCCATTCTCGTAGCTTAAGCTCTCTTCATGCAAGCTTGTAA
This sequence comes from Pseudachorutes palmiensis, assembly GCA_009869845.1. NCBI lineage: Eukaryota > Metazoa > Arthropoda > Collembola > Poduromorpha > Neanuridae > Pseudachorutes > Pseudachorutes palmiensis. The sequence continues at coordinate 16,471 of VNWY01000700.1, read as the reverse complement.
TGATTGTAGTTTTCTGGAGTCACTTTTTGACAACTGTCGAACAAAGGTCAATGTCGACCTCCTGCCAATAATAGGAGTTTCTGCTTTTCATTATAAATTCGGAAAGGAAGTTTATTTTAGCTTCTATTTATTCTCACTTTGTCCTCCTAATGCTAAAGCATTTGCATTATTCTAATGAGTAATATGGCGGTAGTGTTCCACACAATTGTGTAACCCTTTGTGTTGGTATTTGGAAGCATGGAATCAATTAGCTTCAATTAATTTCCATATAAGGTTTATGCTGTTTGGAATTGATTGAAAGCCATATCAAATTAATTGAACAGGATATGATGTAACGTAAGATGTGTCACCATTTCATGATTACAAACATATTCCCACTCCAGCCAACAATTAGTTCATTATAACCCTTCACCTCACAATATATTCCGAATAAATATATTCCAAAACTAAATATAAAAATGATGTCTTAATTAGCACCATGCAAAGAAAAAAAAAACTGTCGAAACATGAAGTCATTCGCCTAATCAATTTTGACTTGAATAAAATACACATCACACAATCTGCTCACCTTCCTGTCCAGAGTGAAGTCGGAGACGTAAAACCCATTGGAACTTTACTTCGAAATCAGTGGCAAAAGACTAGAAGGATTACATAGCGCATCATTCGTCAAATTGTCATGGAATAATACTTAAAAGGATACGAAACAGGTAATCCACAAACCAAAATTGGAAATAATTCTGCATATTCTTGCTCCCGGCGGGCCAGCGCAAAAAGGGAGGAAATCCCTCAAGAATATAATTCTCGTTTGGATCACAAAAACGTGGTTCCCGCATGTCGTCTGGCGTCAATGTTTTATTCGCGTGTCCCAATGTGATGCGAAGCTTGCGTTTTGCTAAAATTCAAAAATGAGTGAAACTGATGATGAGAACTGAAGCTTAAGCTGAGGAGCATTATGCCATGCCTACCTTACGTTAGTACCGGATGCATGTAATTAAGCCCTCAACAACACGGCAATGATTTCTTTTGAGTACGTCGATCAACAGGCAGATCTCACTAAACAGTGGAGCTTCAAGGCGACATTGTACTGAATCTACTTCCTAAACAATTTAATTTCAACACAGCTGTGGGTTGTGTACTGCCGAATAATGAAATTAGAGATGGAATCCTTCACGTGTGTTTTTTAACAGTTGTCATTTTCCTCATAGAGAGCTTGTCATGATTTTCGGAAATGATGCGATTATTTTATTTACTGTACAAACATCCACCTCACTTCCCGCTATCAAACATTTGTCGTTTTTGTAGGACACGCAGACTCCCAATCATTACTTGACTCACTTCCAATTATGTAGAAGCTCGTCCATCATTCACGGAAACACTTGCATCCTACCCGTAGGACTCAACCTTACACTTCATTTTGGACGTTTACAAACATTCGGGCACTTATCTCAGCTGCACGGGATCGTCCCTGGGATTACGGGCAAACGCTGTAATCGGCCATTCAATTGCCAAGCACAAATGACGTAGCATCGGCATCTATTCCATTCTGTCATCTATGAGATAAGCCCATTCTGCATGCAGCATACGTACAGATACGTCAAGATTCACCGCGGTATCAAATCACGTATGAAGTGGAATCCTGATTTTATCTTCCCCATCAGAGATCACAAGAGTCCAGAGTTCTAATTCCATCACGTCATCCATTTCCCCAATCAATCACGTTTTTTCACGTTCCAGCCTTATTGGGTCTGATTCGAGTAGGAGTTCAGAGCACTGGCCTAACCCGAATAGGCCATGAGCCAAAAGAAACGGACAAGAGTCGACGCCGTAAGCTTGTCTCTACTCATTCTTCCTGTAGATAGATATTTTTCAGTCTTAACCAAAACATGGGTAGAAGTGAATATATTTATCGAGAAGTCCCTTCTTATGGGAGCTGCGTTGTCACGTCGGTATAGCCCTTGAACATTTTCATTCTTTCTTTCTTATTTTCTGTTATTCTCTTAAAGGATTTAAAATATTTTGGATTCTGTAGGAACTTGGTTTAGAAAACAAAGCATTCGATGGAGAAGCAGTGGAATATGCACTCAAGCAGCGAAGTGGCTCCATTGCGAGTAACGACAAATCCCTGACATCGGAGAAAGATGAAGACGAAGGAGATATCGGGCGTGACAGTTGGGACAGTCCAATTGAATTTCTGCTCTCGTGTATCTCCATGTCTGTTGGTCTCGGTAACATTTGGAGGTTTCCGTTTGTTGCTTACAAAAATGGCGGCGGAGCTTTCATTATTCCTTACATTATCGTCTTGATCTTCATCGGTCGGCCTATCTACTTCCTCGAAATGGTTCTAGGACAGTTTGCAAGTTTTGGTCCTGTAAAGGTTTGGGCCTGCGCCCCATTCTTCAAAGGTAAACAAATGAATATCAATTTCTTACTGATTGGGTAACTGATTTGATTGGCAGGTGTGGGATACATTGGAATGTTGGCGGGCATTGTGACATTGTCGTATTACTGCTCCATCATTGCCACCACTATTTACTACTTTATAATCTCCTTCCAAACGACATTGCCATGGACAGTCTGCCAAGATACCTGGGTTAACTGCACAGATATCAACAGCCCACAGATGTACTATGAGTAAGACAGCCTCCACACATCCAAGAACGTTTCTTACACGAATTTCCTGTATTACAGCAAGGTAGTCACTATGCAGAAGTCGAGTATCGAAAATGGCATTGGTTGGCCAATTTGGCAGTTGACTTTGTGCCTCCTTGCTGCTTGGATCATCATCTTCTTGTCATTGGTCAAGGGAGTTCAAAGCTCAGGAAAAGTTGCGTACTTCACCGCCCTGTTCCCATATGTCGTCCTTGTCATCTTCCTCATTAGAGGAGTTACGCTCAAAGGATCTGTGGACGGCATCTTGTTCTTTATAACACCACAATGGGATAGAATCTACGATCCAAATGTAACAATAAGTTCAATCTATTTGTAAAAATTAATCTCATGGTTTCCTTGCAGGTCTGGTATGCTGCAGTTGGTCAATGCTTCTTCAGTTTAGGCACAGGGACAGGACCGATAACTATGTTCTCCTCATACAATCCCTTCAGGCACACCGCCTACAGGTAAAACAATACTTGCAACGTTCTAAAAGTCTCTTTAGCTTATGCTTTTCTTTTAATTAGGGACGCCTTGATTATCTCATTCATGGATACATTCACAAGTTTGCTGGCCGGCTTCACCATTTTTTCAGTATTGGGTCATTTGTCCTTCACCACGGGTATTGACATTGACAAGGTCACTGAAGGTGGCCCCGGCCTTGTGTTTGTGTCCTATCCAAGTGCCATTTCCAAATTCGATTGGGCACCACAACTCTTCTCCGTGCTATTCTTTCTTATGCTGTTCACTCTTGGTATTGGATCTGCCAATGCTTTAGCAGGAGCACCAATCACCATCCTATTGGATCAATTCCCATCAGTCAAGAAATGGCAGATGACACTTGGCGCGTGCGTCCTAGGATTTCTCTCGGGACTTATTTACGTAACTCCGGTAAGTTTCTTTTCCGTATTCGAGATGACCTAACTAACTTAGACTTTTATTTCCAGGGAGGTCAATTCATGGTGACATTTATGGATTACTACGGAGGAGGATTCTTGCTATACTTCCTTTGTATGATGGAAGTGACAGCTATTACTTGGTTCTACGGTCTCGGGAACTTTATTCGCGATATCGAGTACATGTTGGGGATCAAGGTCGGCTGGTACTGGAAATTCTGCTGGGGTGGATTAATCCCTGTTGGGCTTTTCGTTGTGTTGATTTACACTTTTGCAACTGCAAAGCCATTAAAACATGCCGGATTGGAGTTTCCATTATCTGCTACAAGTAAGTTACTCACGTACTCTAACTTGCAAAATTCTAAGCACTATTTGATTTCGCAGTTATCGGTTGGGGTTTGGCCGGAGTAGCAGCACTTATGCTTCCGGCATGGGGTCTTCACACAGTCTTCAAAACACAAGGAAATAGCTTCAGCGAGGTTTGTGGAATATAACTTCTAAGGTGCCAGATTAGACAGATTAAACATCTATAGCAATTCTATTTCAGAAATTCAAGCGTTCATTTGCTCCAAAGCTGACCTGGGGGCCACGAGCTCCTTCCTACAGAAGGGGATGGAAACTTTTCAAAAAAATGTAAACCAAGCCCACGACAATGTAAATGTATGAATGAATGAATGTAAAGTATATTTGTTTCTGATGTAGGGGCGAATTGCAGTATGTTATACCCGTCTCTGACACGAAGAATCTAACTATGACAGTTCGAGGTGCAAAGGAGCGATTTATAACCACACCAGAACCCAATTCAATCGCAATTCGTCTCCGGAATTTGAACATCAATGCGGAAATTGAGCATGAACAACAAGCAGGAGGGTTGGAAGGACTCGTGCAAAAGATATGCGGGAATAGTTGTCAAACTTGGACCGTCAAGGAGAATGGAATCGAGGCTTTCCGCGTGTCTGCATCAACCGGGCTCAACGTTATTAGCACCGTCCATGCGCAAACGACAAACAACAACGACTATGTCATCATTATCAAATTCTAATCAACTTGGACGCTTTTTATTATTACATTCCAGTGTGATCAACTTCACATAAACTGCGGTGCTTGTATAGATTATTTAATCAACAATTTTATAATTGCTTTCCAAGCAGAGTTAAAAATCTCACAGTTTGTATTAAACTTTACGCTTATTCCATTTCTCTATTAAAAAGTACGCAGGATACATTTGACTTGTGTCGATACCCGATGAAGACAATTGAATATAAACTTGTGACAACAATTATTATATAGTAATTGATACAATTATTTCTTATTAATTGAATTAATTAATTAAATGTGGTTGTGTGGATAAGAAGGAAAGGAGGCATGAATTTTCCCATGTCTGCTTCTGCTCCGTCCACATCCTCCCACTTGGGTTCCTTTGATCAACTCAATTAATTCACAATTTAATTTATAAACTTTATTTTATCATTTTGTTATAATTTCCATCAGCTGGGGAGACTGCCAGGTCAAATGACCTCTTGACCTCCATTCCTCCACAGCCTCATCCACTCTGATTACCAGTTGGAACTCAACAAGCCCCATTCAGTCTGTGATAAATGTCATCAATTAAGGTAATCATCAATTTACCAATTCAATCTTCTTTACAACTCAAGAGTAATCATTTGGTTTATAATTTTCAGAACAAGTTCTAAAGGAAACGACTCCATTAGAGATAAATTAGTAAGGAGGCTGTGGGCATTATGGATGACCCTGCCTATACTGCCGTCTATGTCCCAGAGTACACGGGGCATCATTCCAGTTCAATTCTAAAGTCAAGGCTCAGGATGATAAGAAGGGTGAGTGATATCATGACCATTCCATCACATTCAATTCTTATCAAAATCTCTTTTTCATTGTTCTTAATATTAGTGTTGGTTCAGACTCTCCCGTCTTCAGAAGAGTTTCTTGTTCATGCTCATCATGGTCGTTATTTTCTTCTGTGTGATATTATCCTCATTCTCGTTGGTACCGGAGCAAACTAAGAATCGCAATCTACCAGACTATTTCAATGACAGGGGAGTTGGACTTAAGGGGCATGGGGAAGTACATCCATCGAGCAGCGTAGGGAGTCAACAGGGTGCAGATAGTCAAAGGAACCACGTATTTCAGCAAGAAGAGCCACACATTCTAGCTCATAATGATGTGCCAGAGAGTGATACAAAGACAGGGAAGAATCCATGGGACGGCCTAATTCTTGCTAAAGATGCCGGGCCAGAGGAAGAACAAGGAAACAATGAGATCGGTGAATTGAAGAAGACTGCTGAGGAGACTCTGACTGAAGACAAAATACAGTCCAAGACTTCCTCGTCAACTTCGTCTACGACTGCTGCTCCTAAGCTGGATCTCAAGGTGCCCCAATAGTTGCCTAACTCTACTTTTAGTAGTCTCTAGAAGTTCTTTGATTTTATTTAAATGCTTATTTTTTAAACAGAGTCGGATCGATGAGCAGGTGAAGGAGAACATCAGGAGCGTCATTTCACTGGACCCTGTAGTTCCTCTAGGTCTAAAGAAGCCCAGAAAGTCACTCCTTGTTACCCCAGCTCCTCCTGTGATACCGAAGGCGTCAATGCGCCACTTAAAATTTACCGGTTAGTACCTACTTCCTGGATAGTTTAAAAGCCAACAATTGGATTTTAATTTTGTCTTTTAAAGGCCCTGAAAATACAAGACAGAAAGCAGTCGTCGAAGCATTTTTACATGCGTGGGGAGGTTACCGGAATTTCTCTTTTGGTCGGGATCATCTGCAGCCCATTTCTGCCAGAGGACAAGATTGGTTTGGTCTTGGTCTGACACTGATAGACTCCCTAGATACCATGTATATCATGGGGCTTAACAAAGGTAACTTGAGTCATAAACTATTGGTTAGTTTTGCTTAATTCTTAAATTTTTGTGTTCCAAATCGCAGAATTTTACGAAGCACGGGATTGGGTTGACGAGAGTCTCTCTTTTGACATCTCAAAGAATGTAAATCTGTTCGAGACAACCATTCGCGTACTTGGTGGGTTGCTCAGTGCGCATCACTTAAGTGGGGATAAAATGTTCCTTGACAAGGCAAATGACCTAGGATCTCTACTGTTTGTTGGGTTCAAATCTCCGTAAGTATTAAAATGATGTGTAAGCAGTTAAATAATTGGTCAATGTGCTTATTCTCTTATCTTCCAGTTCCGGCATTCCTTTCTCTGACATAAACTTAAGAACAAAAGAAGCTCACGGTCCACAGTGGAACCCTGATAGTACTACTTCAGAAGTATCAACAATTCAACTTGAATTTCGTGATTTGTCTCGACTAACTGGTAACCCAGCTTTCGAAGTAAGGGAAAATCTAAGCGTAGTGTTGCATAAAGTTAAAGGTTTCTTGAACTTGTACTAAATGGAGTCTTCATCATTAGCACGCAGCGATGAACGTATCACAGATTTTGCACAAGCAATTCAAGATGCACGGTCTAGTCCCAATACACATTTCGCCAAAGGATGGTAAGCATTGAATTGCAAAACAATGGATTCAATCTTACAACAGAAATTGTATTTTTCTCTATATAGGAAAATTGCGAGCCACCTCTGTTATCACTTTAGGGGCAAGAGGAGATTCGTACTACGAATACTTATTGAAACAATGGATTCAGACTGGGAAAAAGATTGACTTGTGAGTTCATGCTTGGGAATAACGTTTTAATAGATTGGAAGTAATTAATGTATATATCTTTGTATTCCAGTCTACGAGACGATTATTTGCAAGCTGTGGAAGGAATGAGGGATAAGATGTTACGTCGTACTTCACTGTCCAATCTGACATATTTGGGGGAATTGGAACACAATGGGCAAACATTTAGACCCAAAATGGTATTCCATTGGATTTGTTTACTAAACTGTAACCGTTCTTATCTTTGACTTGCAGGATCATTTGGTTTGCTATCTGCCTGGGACGCTTGCTCTTGGTTTCTATCACGGTCTCCCACAGTGGCACCTGGACCTGGCAAAGGCGCTCCTATACACTTGTTACCAAACATACAAACTTCAACCCACTGGACTTGCCCCCGAAATCACTTACTTCAGGACAGATGTGAGAATTTCTTACTAGACTAAACTAATCTACAACTCGAAACTATTACTGAAGTTATTATCATCTGTTTGCAGGGGGACAGGAATGGAGATTTTTATGTGAAACCGAACGATGCTCATAACTTATTGAGACCAGAAACTGTTGAGAGTCTTTGGTACTTGCACCAAATTACTGGTGACAAGGTTTACCAGGACTGGGGTTGGGAAATATTTCAGGCTTTTATGAAGTATACGCGTGTGGCTTATGGATTTACATCGATCAATTCAGTCCTGGATCCAGATGACACTCGTCCACGCGACATGATGGAGTCCTTTTTCCTAGCGGAGACTCTAAAGTATTTTTATTTGCTGTTCAGCGACAAGGCAATATTTGATTTGAACGCAGTCGTTTTCAACACTGAAGCTCATCCACTCCCAGTTTATGATCACTAAGCCAGCCTACTTAATTGTTAACTCATAGAGCCTAAAAAGCCAGGATGCTATTTGCTCTTGCACCAACGAATGTATTAATTTTAGCCTTCATCAGCTAAAAGCAATAAATATTGGAACTTCTAGTCTCTGATGTGGAGGCAAATTAATCATGTCAGACACTTATACCTCCATTTTATGAAATTCACATTTTAGAGTTAGTTTCTGGACCGTGAGAATTAAAAAGGAATTCCAAAACTTTTTTTTAAATTAATTTCTGTGAAACTTCCAAGTGAAACAAGTTCTGCCGCCCACTCTGGCCCGCCCTTGCCACTCCCAAGAGTGCGGGTCATAAATTTTGGAAGCTTGGATTTTATGATGAACTCTGATTATACTGTCCAGCATTTGACCTGCTGACCTTTCCTTATTATTCATTTCGTTTCATTTGACTACACCCGAAACTAAGAGCAGATGACAAGGGATCGAGTTTTATCAATGCTGCAACCAAGGACACATTTGTCATAAGTCATAAGACCACCTTCACGAACTTTTGCCTACAGCTTTTGTGAGTTTACAATTCCATTGTTTTGATTAATAATTTGGAATGAAGCGGTGGAGCGGTGAAGCGGTGGAGCGGTGTTGGATGCGGGTGTTCCCTCACTTCTTGTATTGAGGCCCACTTGTTTTTTTTTTAAATTTCAAATTGGGGCAAATTGAGCTGAGGAGGGAAACCCAGCACTCCCTCTTCACACAAAAAAAAAATAAAATCGGAATCCTCTTCTTGTTTCTTGGGAGAGGGATTAATTGCGTCTTATCTGTTTGACCTCTTGACCTCTGCCCACTGCACTGGCCTCTGTCCAGTCCAAGAGGGCACAGTCGAAAGAGATAAGAAACTGCTAAACACGTAATCATCAATTTCCCTTGCAAGATGAAGTGGGTAATGAGCATCAATTCAGCCAGAACTTAGTTACTTGGCTCAGGATCAACATGTCACCAACTAATTCATTTGTACGCCTATTGATCCCTTGCTGTCTCCTCTCAGCAGGTTAATTACAACAACATTTTAATCACACTCTCAGTAATTATAATATTCTAAACTCATTTCAGGAATGAACGGCCTAACTGTACCTACTGTCAAGCGGGATATCTACGTTCCACCTGATGTCAACCAAATGACCCCTGACGCCAGGAATTGGTACTTGACAGGAGTATCAAATGCAAACAGAAATCTTGGAGATTTCAGATTTGTCCAACAAGCTGTTGCAGGTGGACAGAGTGCGGACTCACTCTTAAAGACTCAACTAGGATCTCTTTTGACACAAGTTGATGAAGCGAATCGGAATACTCAAAAACTCGTACCTCAGCTCCGCTTCCTGGTGAATAGCTTCGTGAGCTGGAGTAGGAATCCAAGCTGGCTGGATAAAATCAAGTTAAAGGCAACAGTTCGCTACGTCAACGGAAAGAGAGATAACAAGTCATACTACTTGCAAAATGGGGCTGGACTATGGTTCAAACTCCGCATAGATGACTACTTGAAAGGAATACCGAGGTAGGAAGTAGAGGATATGAGCTTGGCATGTTAAATACTTATTCTGATCTATGCTATTGAATTTTTAGGCCTAATGCCCAAGCTGACACATTGACCTCGGATTTCGAAAACCTTGAAGACAAAATCCTGCTTGTACGGGATACACTTGATGATGCAGCTCAAGAGTATGTCAAGGGGATCAAGGAGCTTGTGCCGTTGGTGAATGACGTTGGAGCCAATGCTGGGAAGATAAAGCAAGTAATTGATCAAATGAAGTTAGAAATGGACAATTCAGGCCAACCCGTTCTTGACACGGCACAGCAGTCAGTTACCCTTTTACGAAACTATGTGGACTCCCTGCGTAGCCAGTAAGCTTGATGACATTTTAATTAGTGATTCCATCAAACGCAATCGATCAAAAATATGTAACAATAAAAGTGTCACAAAACACAAAATAGTTGTTAGATCCGGATGGTATTCAAGTGACGTCATGAAATATTTATTTGATGTAATTTATCTGTTATTCTATTGAGGTCATGAAACCGAACATTTTGAGAAATTGCTTTTGGAAGAGCAGTGCAGGATGTCCTGTGATGGGACAATGGGGTAACCTTAACCCCATGCCAGATGCCAGGGGGATGTCGATCTGAGCCTGGTATAAATGCACATGCTCGGAATTCCAGAAAGTTCTGCGAAAGTCAGATTCTGTTTACCATGAAGTTATCCAAAGGTCAAGCCCTGTTGCTCTCTTTCCTGATCTTGTTCGCTGACATTTGCAATGGGCAGCGAAACATTTTCATTCAAATGTCAAAGGGCCAGGACTCTGTCCTCGACCGAATCTCTAAGCAGTCGTTTAATAGTCGAGAGGAAAAGCTGGAGGCTCTCCGAGCTGCCTTGATTGACAATGCAGCAAAGTCACAGTCACCAATTCTCAGCTTCCTTCAAAAGCAAACGAATATTCAGTACCAGAGCTTCTGGGCTACTAACGAAATCTACATCAAAGGAGTCGGGGGTGGTCTACTATCCAGTATCCAGAATTTATTTAGCCTCAACATTGCTTCAATTTATGACGAAGGGCACTTTTCCTTTAACACTGATTTCGAACCGTCACCAGCACCAAAGCAGAATAACGACTTCACGTGGGGATTAAAGAAGATTAAAGTTCCCGAAGCATGGGCTGCATCTAACAATAACGGAGGAGGCGTCATTGTGGCCAACATCGACTCTGGAGTACGATACACTCATGAAACTCTGAGGGGAAATTACGCGGGTGGAAATGCATGGTTTGACCCTGCCAACAAGACACAGTTCCCTAATGACCAAAACGGCCATGGAACGCATGTCATGGGTAAGTTTTGTCATTGCGACAGAATGGAGGCCTAAGGGATTGAAACGAATATCTTTTGCAGGTACAATGGTTGGAACTCGTGGAATTGGAGTCGCTCCTGGGGCACGTTGGATTGCATGCAAGGGTTGCGCCGGTAGTGGATGCGCAGACTCTGACATCAAGAAGTGTTTGCAATGGTTGATCTGCCCTACGGACTATCTCGATAGAAATAAGGACTGCTCTAAAACGCCGGTGGTAGTCAACTGTAGTTGGGGTGGTAAGGTTACAAAGCACTGTAAATGGAGTCCCGTGAAACTAAGAATCACTTTCTTGTTAGGAAACATTCGAGCTGATTCTTATGGTAAACTGATTGACGCATTACAAGAGGCAGGAATTTATACAGTTTTTGCCAACGGAAACAGTGGTCCAGCATGTTCCACGGCAGGGTCCCCAGCCTATTTGAAACAAGTTCTGGGGGTAGGGTCCATCACTAAAGATAACGCTTTATCACGATTCAGTAGCAGAGGGCCCGTTGGAGACACTCTTGGTCTTGGGAGAAGGATTAAACCGGATTTGTCAGCACCAGGGTCCGATGTGTTTTCAGCTTGGCATACTAGCGACACTAGCTACAACACAATCTCTGGCACATCTATGGCTGCGCCTCACGTTGCAGGTATACACACATCAATAACTCAAAGATGGCAATCAAAAATGCATTTGTGCAATCTAGGTGTCGTTGGTCTGATGAATGGAGCCAAGAAGAATTTGAAAATCAATGAGGTCAAGGAGGCTCTCATAAAAGGCTGCACAACCGACAACATCAATTCTATTTTCTTCTTGTTTTCCTGTAGCTTTACAAGCAGTTTCCCAAATAGCGACTATGGCCAAGGTTTGGTGAGTGCCTTGAATTCCGTTAACTTCGTCCTTAAAAAGTAGGACACTGATTAAATAAACAAATCAAAAAGTTTATTTAGCAATAAATAATAAAATTCTAGCAAGGTAAAATACTTGGATTATACTTGGATTCCAGTTGTCAATGTTGTGACGACTGAGCTTCTTTCGAATACTTATTTTCCAAGTGGAATATAGACTTACTGCATTCCTTCACATAGGAAAGGCAAGTTCCAGCTTTTCCAGCTTGTTCTGCTTTGAGGTATTCTGGCATATGAGAGCGGGCATAACGGGATTTGCTAATACTGAAAGGAATAATACACGTTAGGGTACTTCAGGGAAGGATGAAGGCGTGGACATTACGTGTGTGGAAAATTACCTGAAGAATAAGGTCAAGATTTCACCAAAGAATCCATAGCCACGTTCAAGTGGGTACTCGTGAATCTCACAAATTGCTCGTAGAAGACATTCTCTCCCTCCCATTCCAACGCCTGTCAAAAGACTTTCAATTTTCGGTAGCATAATTGCCCGTTCTCCACCATGAATGTTTTCCGGTGGCGGGAGTGACATGATTGAACGCTCTTGGCGACGATTGCGGGACCGGAGAAAATTGAATGCTTCCGCCGCATCTCTCACGGCTTGTGTTACTTTGTCCTGCTCCAAGTCATCCGTGTCGTTGTCTTTCCGAACAATCATTTCATCCCCAAATGGATAAAACGGAGGCATTCGAACTGGCCAGATGTGGTCATCAGAAGTCATTCCCAGCTTATCAAAGTACACTAGATTTAAATTAACAGAAAAAAAAGTAAAAATCTATAAAAGCAGCAGAAGCCATATTGCTTACTGTAAAAGTACCAAGTTGCTTGAATGTCTGAATTGAGTCCGCCATTGAACGGTTTCTGCCGAAAGACGGGTATCGTAATTTTTGGTTGAAGAGTCAGAATAGTTCCAGTAGGAAGAACAAACTTTCTTTTCTTGTTCATCCACAAGAGTCTTTTGGTAACTCGATTTACACCGTCGGAGAATGCAGATAGATTCTGCGCCATGTTATCCTCGAATGCATCTCGAGGATATTGTTGAGAAAATGCGGTGATAACAGAACCAATGAAGCACAAGTATGCGTAGGTATTCATCCTCAAAATACAACTTGGTTTTTAACTTAATTAAGTTTATATACGCTGAGATTATTTCCTACCTTTTGCAGGAGAATACTTGCAGGGATTTTATTATTATTAACACCAGTATTCATATTCCGCTTTCTATATTGATTCACCCAAACAGGATGCCAGACTGATTGCGTAGAAAGTGCTCCTGTAACAACACAATTTACACCCTTCCGTTTCACAATTCATAATTACACTAGGAGTTTCTATCTTTGCGTGATTAACTAGAAAGTCACCTTTCTTTTAAATCAGAAACTTGTTCTTTTCATATTGACCTTCTCTGATGACATTCAAATGTACCTTTTAATCATCCTCTACACTCTTTCAAGGATCGTCTGGGTCTGGTCATGCTATTAAAAATACTTTTCTAGGGACAAAAAATTCAGATTATTTTTTACAGCATTTATCCAGACTTGACCACAGGAGACCTTGGATGCTTCTAATAGCGCAACAGTCCCAAAATTCATCTTAAGCATAACACATTGTTTTCTATCGAGTGAAACAGAATGTCTAGTGACGATTCTCCGTTGCGATGGGGGATTCTGAGTGCTGGAGAGATCTCTGCTGATTGGGCGTCATCATTTGCTGCTTATTTGTCACCAAATGAACATCTCCTCGTGGGGATTGCAGCGAGAAGCAAAGATGCTGCGACGAAATTTGCAGCTGAGCATAAAATTCCGAATGTGTATGACTCTTATGAGGATTTGGTAAAGGATGCTGGGATTGGTGAGCACCAAATATTGGATTACAGTTTTAATTATTGTAATTGTTAACACCCATTTTTATTTCAGACGTAGTTTACATTGGGTCTGTCCACCCGTTTCATCTATCCATGGGGAAACTGGCATTGGAAAACGGGAAACACGTGCTATGTGAGAAACCGCTTTGTGTAAATACTGCGGAAACAAAGGAACTCGTCGAGTTTGCGCAAAAGAAAAAATTGTTTTTAATGGAGGTATGGGGTTTGTTAAGAGGAGAGGAGAATTTTAACTTTACTAAATTATTTTGAAAGGGAATCTGGACTAGATTCTTCCCCGTTTACAAGAAATTGAGGGAAGAATTGGATACAGGCACAATAGGTGACGTCCTTCAAGTCACTGCGGGAATGGGAGTGAAGTTTGAAGGCGGAAACTGGAGACAGTATGAAACGATTAAAAGTATTTTAAAGTACTAATGTTGAATAAATTATTGATTAAATAGATGGGATAAGACAATCTGTGCCGGAACTGTATTGGACATTGGCACGTACACATGTCAACTGGCCAGTTTTGTATTCGGAGGGACGGAGCGCCCACAAAAGATTCTTGCCGGAGGTCACATGAACGAACATGGCGTGGATGAGAGTTCCAGTGCGACTCTTGTGTACTCCAATGGCAGAACGGCGACACTTCAGACACACATGAAAGTGACATTTCCAAATGACGCCCATATCATTGGAACCAAGGGGATCATTAAGGTAAATATGTAGAATTATAGTTCAAATACGACGTTGCTTGAACACCTTCTTCTGTAGCTTGGCCCTTGGTTTTGGTGTCCAACCCAACTAACCACATCGACTGAAACGTTTGAGTATCCATTGCCAGTTGTAGGGAAAAAGACTTACTTTTGGAATACAGAAGGACTCGCTTATCAATGCGATGAAGTCAGGCGGTGTATTAAAAATGGTAATTCCAAATATGGATAGAATGCAAGAAATATTTAAATAAACTTGAATCCTTTCCAGGGCTTCTGGAGAGTCCTGTAATTTCACATGAGGAAAGCATCAACCTAGCAGAAATGAGAGAATCAATTCGGAAGCAAATCGGAGTGTTCTACGATCAAGACAAGAACCAATAAAAAACAGTAAATCAAGTCAATCGTCTTCAAATTCAGTAATTATTAGCGAAGCTTAAAATTCTAATAAAAGAATCAACTCTGCGGTTTCGGCTTAAAAAAAAGTCTGAGAAAAGCCCTTTCATTTTCATTCAACGACTTTTAAGTGGTAATTATGCCTCTGTGCAAGCTGTGTAATGGAGTCAAAGCTTAGGATCTAAATGCTAGGGTGGAAGGTTAGCTTCGTAATAAAATGATGAAATTGGCATAAATGCAGAGCCACATTAATCACGTTGAACTCGGGTTCAACGAAATGAAAATTAATTTCAAGGAATCCAGATGTAAGATTTCATGTCCGCTGTGAGTGAGTCAGAGGAAATCCACCAATTCCAAGAGCTATTCCTGATTATTTTAACGAAAGTTAATTTCTGAGAAGAGATAAATAATGTTATGAGGGCAACTTATGCGAATCCATGATAGTTTGAGGGTATAAATATGGATTGGAAAATTAAAAAACATATCACACATCAAAAACTAACAGTCAAAGCCTTTACAATTAAAATGTTAAAGTCCCATTTGTGCATTTTGATCACTTCAACTCTGCTCTTGCTGAATGCAGTTGCTGGTAATTTCAAAAGAAACAAGTTCAGAACTGTTTGTTAGAATATTGACCATGTTTCGTTTCTTTTTCAGGAGACAAAGGATGTCCAAAGAATCCAGCTGAATGTCAACAGCATTGTGCAGCTTCTGGTAGGAATGAAGGCAAATGTGAAAAGCGTTGGTACAGATGGAGGTATTGATCGAATTCATTTATGCTTTTGAACATAGTAATTATGTTTGTAATTTAATTAGGTACAGATCCCGTTGCAAGTGCAATCCGTGCAAGGGCAAATTAATTCTGGGCGCATGCGTAAATTCAATCCAAGTTGGAATCAGTTGCGACGGAAATGGACAAAACTGTTCACCCAATGCTGGTTGACAAGAAAGAAGTTAGGTAAAACTACAGGCACATTTCCTTAATTTATAATCCATGTTACAATGAAACTGAAATGCTCTCAGAAATAAAATAATTCCTAATTTCACATAGCTGGAATTGAAGTTTGTTTTAATTGTGTGTTACACCTGCAGCTCTTCTATCCTTCTGTCTGTCGATGTCAACAGCAGGAGAGTAAGCTCTTCAGGAAAATATTTATGTAGCAGTTTCTGGCTGATTTCCTTGGGAAAACATTCAGGATTCGTCGCTAAAGTAAAAGTCATTTCGCCACATGTTGACAAACAGCACAGAGTCATGCCTGCATCACAGAAAATCAATTAGTTTTCACTATATTTACAATAGGAATCGAATGCTTGTTTGAATATGCTCAAAATGAGAAGCCAAGTGAAGATTCCTGTGCATACAGTATTGGGTGTCTAAAATTTAATAATTTAACGCTTGATACACAGTTCGTATGGGGGGTGATTATTACTGCTGGAAAAGAAGTCGAGCTTCTTAATTGAGTCTTACTTGCATTTTTCGTCGCCAAACCAGTTATCCCGTATTCTTCCATAAGTGGTTTTCCACAGAGAAATAATGGCTTTGTTGTTAATGAAAGGTTTGCTACGCCAACACCAGTGCCGGTAATTGAGTTCATCATCCTGGAGTAGAGTTTGTGTGGCAAAATGGAAGGCATACCAGAAAGAAGAGGAACGATTTTGA
>VNWY01000699.1:0-31607 GCA_009869845.1 Pseudachorutes palmiensis | reverse complement strand
AATTGGCTATGATGAACAGTGCGGAGAGACAACTTTTAGGATGTATAACGCTATATGCACCTCTTTCAAAATTATTAACTCAAAGCTTATTACTAATTTGATAACTATAGACGACAACATTTTGATCATTTGATCCACATAAAAAGAATTCGGTATGATGATGTAGAATATTTCCTATATTATAAATATATAATTCAGTGGCAAGTATTCATCGTATTCGAATTTGTTTTGACTGATTTCGTCTGCGAGAATGTTGCTGAAGAAATGAGCTATATTGATTTATACTGGTAAAAACTGGCTCAGAAAATATTGGGGAAAGAGCTTTGGCCGTTGAACCATCCCATCGGCCGTATCTGGTGGATTGCATTGTATGATTTTGTGACAGTCCCTTGCTTTAAAGGCGTCAAGGATTTCTGAAGATGATGACTAATATGCCATTTTCCAAGTAGAGAATAACATTTTCAGGGCCATTGTCACTTCTCCCTTCCTCAACGACACTTCGGAATTAGAACTAGGAGAATTAGTACTGGATCAACAGAATTGAAGCTTATTCAGAAAGAGAATATCACAACTCGACCTCAGTAGCTAAGGTAAAGCATGAAATATTTCTAATAAATCAGTCATTTTATATAAAAAAAAATCCGGAATTACTGCAGGTATCAAAATGGATATGACCGGGAACAAGGCTGGGTTTGAAGCGCTCAGAACAATGGGGAAAATTCGGAGACCTAGCCAAGAAACTTTAGCAAGAATGACAGACAAGGAATTGATGAATTTGGTAACCAGTAAATGGGAAGAATGGAAGAATCCGAATAGAACAGTTCGAGTTTATACAAGCTCCTTATCGGAGGCTGAAACTCCGCAGTTTCTGCGTGGAATTCAGAAGGAAATAAAACCTTTCAAAGTTACGGAACGCGAAGATGAAGACGATTCTGTCATAGACGGGATTACTTCACCCATTTATCATATTGGGGATGCCGGATCAACACAAGGATTTACATGTCTGGATTATTGTTTCACAAGTTTGTGCTTTTTAGTTGAAGGAGCTCGATTGGTGTAAGGATTTACGCTTTACTTTTTGTATTAAACTAAATTCTTGATATTTATTTCCCTTTTCTAGCGTTGGCTGCAATGACAAAGAAGAACCGAAGCTCGAGGCGTTCATCGCTAAAACCCAAAATACAATTTTGAAGAAGGGTTGCTTGAACGGTGAATTTCTATATAGCTTGTCAACTCTGGCTGAAAATGGCATCAAACATATCGCTGTAAGCTTATAATAACCATTCTTATACACATTTGGCTGTCCTCTTTGTAATTATTTTATAATTTTATGTTTTCCTAGACTATTCAGAGGGCTGGTCAGATGATGATTAATTTACCAGGGAAATATTATTATTGGATAAATCTTGTGGATTATACAGAGGCAATAACTGTCCGTTATTGTATGGACCCAAGTCGCTTTGAATTAGCACGGGAGAATGAGGGCATTCGCTGCGGGTGCAGGTAAACTGTCTTAACTCTGATTAATTTGTAAAATTATTAATCTTGTATATACTTAATAGGGACAAGTTCAAATTGAACTGGACGAAAATGGAAGACGAATTGAAAAAGTATGCTGACAACAGAACAAAACGTTCGGGAGGTCCTGCGAAAACCAAATAGACTGGAGACACACCATGTAATTAGTTCTTTCCATTTCCAAATTATAATGTCGTTTAATCCTAAAAACCCAATTTTGTTTCAATAACGATGAGGATCTTGAACGACGAGAACCTCCTGTCACTGTAAATCTCTTTAAGTACGTTACGCCTGCGTGCATGTTCGTGTGGATCACGTATTTGTATGTAATTTAATACGCTAATCAAGTTTAAGATAAAAATTAGTTGTATAAATATACGTTATTCTTCGTCCGTTTCATGTGGATCTATGAAAGAAACTAAGATGTAGCGTGTGTCCTTTCGTCACTTTCAGTCCTTCGTGTTTATGCTGCAATAATGGAAGCTCATATTAAAAATCAATTGAAATTGTAATAATAATAGTAAATATGATTTTAAAACGTACTGTAAATTGTCCAGGATGAAGGAACCCCCACCCAAGCCTCGTGTCTACAACGGAGCAGTTGAAACGCGTGAAGCGACAACCTCCTCCTTCAAAGTCTTTGTTTGGCGTATTCAGAGCTATGTTGAGAGTGTACGTGGATTCATCAAAATGCGGCTTCAGTTCCCGTTGGTCTTCAGCGCTGTATCTGACAACAAAAGCTTGATCTGACTTTGGTGGATACACTTCATAGTCTTTGAACGCTTTCTCTTGAAGAGGTGCTATATAGAGACGAAGAAATTCGTGGAAATGCTTCTTAAATCCGATTTCATTCATCTGGATGTCAACTGTGGGGTACAGGTCACCTCTCGCTTCGATACTTCCATCAGCCCACATTCCATAATTCTCCATTTCTTCAATCATTTCTGTGGCAAAGCGCGGCGTTACAATCGGGAACCAAAAGACGTCGCGACAAGGCTCCAGTGGGATAAAGTCATCTTCTAGACTCTTGCTGTGGTTTGGGTGGAGGTAACGATTTTCCCAGTCAAATCGATTGTCAAATATTTGGTAAAGCTCATTATGGTAATGTCCTAATTCGAAATGTTCGTTTGATACAAGGTGTCCCGGATGGAATTCATTTGTCACATGCATGAAGATTCCACGAGCTCGATTGTTGGCGGCAAACGCCAAATCTGCGTCCATCATTCCAAGAAAAAAGTTTGGTTTTGTTGCATTATCATGGAGGACGCTGGATTTAACTAAATACGCAGCATTGACATACGGCACATTCCACAGTCCCTTGTGTCTGTCTTCTGCAATGTCGTCATAGTCTAAGAAGAATTCAAGCCTTTAGAATTATTTCCTGTTTACTAATTGACTAAATTAATATCCCTTTACCGGAAGATTTGGCGTAGAATCCATCTTGACTCAAGCTTCCCCACCAATTGCAAATATTTGGAAGGTAGTCCGTGTTCACGCATAACATTGGACTGACGATAAGTTTGTTAGCCTCGATGAGTGTCCTCAGAGTTACCTCCTCGTCTAACTGCGCTGTGCTATCGACGCTGAACCAGTAGTCACACTTGTTCTCAATGGCCCATTCTACAGCAATTTTTCTAGCTGCCCATTCTTTCAAACGCTCTTTTGAGGGAATGTACTTTAGGCTTCGATACAGCTTGCTATTATTTTCCAAAAATGCTTCTACGTGTTGCGTATTGTATTTGTAATGATTGTGAATGAATAGGTGGATGTTTTCTTTTGGATAGTCCAAGTCTTCAATATTGGTGAAAAATTCTTCCATAAAGGGTGTTGGGCGTTCGATGAATATTGACAAAGACACTATTGGTAGCTCTTCTTCTTCTTCGGGAAGCTTCAATTTATCTTCTGGTAGGGTTGGAGTCAAATAACTTCCAAGAGCATTCAGGTATGTTATCGAATTTCCACTTTTGCATAAATTTGTTTGAAGAATATGCACTAGACGTTCTACCGGTGGTTTCGTAGTCAGTGTGGGAAATAGGTAGACGCCTTCTTTGCTCAACTGTAATGCCAAATCCACAGAAGAAGCATTCGCCATGATGGTGTGGAATAGGGCAAATTCAATGTCAAGGCCGAATCCAAATTTGTTTTGACTGGCCTCGTCAGCGAAAATGTTGCTGAAGAAATGAGCTATAGATTTACTGGGAACTGACTCAGAAAATATTGATGACAAATCTTTGGCGTAGCCAATGAACCCTGCAAAATTGGCATATCTTGTGGTCCCGTTTACTGTCTTGTGAATTTTGTCAGAGATGCAAGACGTAGTGTCACCAGACATGAGCATACGCACTCCAGTCGCTTTGAAAGCCTTCAGAATTTCTGCAGGTGATGAGAGAACCATGGTAATTTCATTTTCCAAGTAGAGAATAACATCTTCAGGAGCAGCGTCACTGCTCAATTTCCTTATGGCACTACGGATAGTTTCGAATTTAATAACTTCTACCGGCGAATTTGACTCCCGGCTTGACTTTGTAGCCTCCACAATGCGCAGACTCGTTCCTTGTTCGAAGCCATTAAAAATAGCTCTACGCACAAATCGCGTTAGAGCCTCGTTCAGCGAAAAGTTTCCCTGAACTAGCGTCAGTAATGTCAGTGCTGGCGTATCTGGAATCGTATAATAAATTGTCATACATTAATTTAGTCGTATTGAAAACTCAAATTAAGGGGAAGAAAGGATTTCAAAATGCTCTTGCAATAACATTAGTTTACAAAAAAACTTTGAACTCGGGTAAATGAACTCCAGAAACCGGTTCCTTTAGCCTTGGATATCGGAAATAAACTTTTCAGTACAAAACCCAAGTTTATTTTTCATAAGTTTAAATTCAAACACCAACGACCTTTCGAGTTCACAAGCTTTTTGGAAACTGTGTTTTTACCTTTTGCACTTGGCGTCTTCAGTTCCTGGCAATAAACCAAGCAACTGAGTACAAGGAATGTACTAGTCTGGAACAACAAATCCTTCATCCTAACACTCCAAAGGATTAACCAGAAGCACTGAAATGTTTCTTACATGAACAGAAGAATTAGCGGAATTTTGCGTAGTCGAAGCGTGTCAAAACAACAGGGAGGATTCTAAAGCAAAACCCCAACCGCACCGGTGAAAATGTCAATGGGGTATAACAAAAGTCAAATGCAGAATTTTTTCATCGCGTCCTGAGATTGCTTCGCTTGAAGCTACGACTGGTTTTCATGATGAAGATCATTCACTGGATTCTGACGAATAAATACAATGCACGCCAAGGTAATTTGCCCTAGGGTTACAAAGAGATTTATCAACTTCAGAGGTGTATTAATTTTTTGGGATTTTTTTTGCTTTTTAACCGATCTTTCTATAAGCATTTTGACGAGTATGAATGTGCCAAATTAAACATCAAAAGGGGCACTTATAGCAAATATGACCGCAGTGAAGGGTGAGAATGGAATAAAAAGAGTTTTGTTATTTTCGCGATTTGTGCATCGACGGCGTCGTAAAATGGCACACATACGGCTTGCACTTTAAACCCTCCTTGTACTAAAGTGCTAATAAAAACAGGAGGACGCTTTATGCGAAAACAGCTTCCTTTGTCAAAAATGCTTCCGTAATGGGATGAAAGGTTTCAGCTATGCATTTTTGAGTCATCTAATTTACTATTTCGGCATACACCACACGGCACTCCTTAAATTAGCATCATAAAGCAAGGCTGTGTTACAAGATGCGAACATATAGACAAAAATACACGTCTAGAAAATAACCTCATCCTGTAGATGCGTTTAACAACAAACACTAAAAGACATAAATCATTCAAGGAGGAATAGCGTAATAAGCTCTTCCTTCCTAAATGAATGTGCTTTAGTTCCTATCTGGAAGCCAAGTTCTGCAGTTGGCTAATGTCTAGTGCGATTAGAGTCTACACTAATCAGGAACTCTATTTACTACAACATTTTTTCTGTATCGAACTTTGACATTTTGACGGTGATTTCATCAAAAGCTATTCCAGTGATTACGCATATTTTCCCTCCTTACAAGCAGAGTCTTCACAAGGAATCTATTCATGAATTTTGAAACATGTTCCATTCCAATGATTGCTACCACCACTCATGGAATCCTATTCAGAGTCACAATAATGGGACATTCTTCTTTTCCAGCATTTGGAAGTTAACTTCCAAACAGAGCGCAAGCGTTTGGTTTTCACCTTCATATTGTTCCCAGTTGAGTCGGTGTTGTTGTTGAAAGTACCAAAAAAGATAAGATTATGGAGGAAGCTAGAGAACAATTAGGAAGATAAGACCCAGCAAATTACACCTATGTGCTAGGATGGATCATTTCAGAACGATTCCATGAATTTAGTTGGATTTGTGACTCATTGGTATCATCAACAGACGCTTACTTCCCTACGGAAAGAAAAACCATCTATATTTGATTTATAAAAAGTGCTACGCCCAAAAAGTGACGCTTGACCAATCAATCAACATCACTTTTTCATTTGTTTCCACATTCAGCTCAAATCAAAAATTAATTTTCAGTATAGGAGGATGGCTATTTGAGCTTCAAAGCACGCGACGCAGAGATCGAAAACAATTCTCAAGGCTGAAAACACCCAATAGATGATTGGTGTCAGTCGTGTTAAACGTCAGTGTAACAAAAACCCATCACAATGTCTCTAATGACCAGTCAAGTTCTTCTCCTGATCTTTGCAATCCTTTTCTGTGCTGAAATAACATTTGGGAAAAAGTGGCCAACATGGATGGGTGTTGCGTCAGACGTGGAGTCGCTGGGGACCCTGTGCCAAACGGATAACGACACCATAGGAAGGAAGCTCGGGTGTGATTGCAAGTACCCAGTGTCCTCTCCAGGTCAAGGTCTATACGCCGATTGCAGCTTCCAGAGTTTGGGCATCGAGAGCGAACGTCTTCCAGAGCAACTTAATGTTTCCCTCCACGTCCGGAAACTTATTTTCAACGACAACTTCCTCACGGAATTGACGGAAAACAGCTTCGGAAGTGTTGAAGGAGTTTCCGAAGCAAGTTTTGCGAGGAATCAAATTGAAACCGTGTCTGGAATTCGGTTTCCACGGTTGGGAATTCTGGACTTGAGTTACAATTTAATCTCCAACCTCACTACTGCGTCGTTCAAGGGCTGTCCTAAAATTGAAGTTCTGGATTTGAGTTTTAATCGCCTCTCGTTCATTGAGTCTGAAACGTTTAGTCACCTGGAGTATCTTCGGATTCTGAATTTAGCGTCGAATACGATTGGCATTGCAGTCGAGCTTGAGGACGAGTATCCATTTAAACTAGAAAACTTGGAGAGACTCGAAGAAATTGACTTGAGCAACAACAGTCTCCAGGAATTCCCTTCAAGTATCCTAGAAGGCTCGGATCACATCAAAATATTGAATTTGAAAAATAATCGGATCCTATACATCGCTCCTGGCGAATTCCTCCATTTGGAAAACCTCCAGGTGTTGGACCTATCAGGGAATTTTCTGAATGTGTTGCACCCCAACTCCTTCCACGGCCTTGCTTCCCTGCAGACGCTAACCATTGATGCCAATATTGATCTCATCCTCATTGAAGAACATGTAAACAAAGCCCTTCCAAACCACTTGTGAAACCTAATGTGTAAAATTTTCTGAAGGCTTTTGCCGGAATGCCATCATTGAGAGAGCTTTCATGTCAACGGAACCATCGGCTTGCGAACATTGACTCTTTAGCATTTAAAGTAAGGAGCTCTCAAGGCTAGTCTAATTTACATTAATTATTACGACATTTGCTCAGGGAGATCCAGTTGCGCACACGAATGACTCGAGACCCTCAACAATTAGACTTGGCGACAATGGCTTGACCTCCCTTGACGCAGAGCTTCTGAGTTGGAAGGATTTGGAGTACTTGGACTTGAGACGGAACCCTTGGATTTGTGATTGCAATCTCCAATGGGTTGCGGAATTACGGGAAAAGAATCCGGCAGAGGCAGCGATCCTAATCGATCCTGATTTCAAGTATTTACTTTATGACAAATTCTAAAAGTAATTCTAAAATAAGGAACTGAAATTTTGATTGAAATCCGCAGATGCAGCTCCCCACCTCCACTCCGAGATTCTGCAGTTGCCACACTCGATGCTGGCCAACTGATGTGTTATTCCCACACTGCAGCAACTGCTGGCATGATCGGGATTATTATTTTCTGTCTTATTTTGATAACAGTTTGCATATTGCTTGCTCTCAATGCACTAGGGATTCTACCAGGATCGATTACAAAATTGAATGTTTTTCGCCATATTCATACCCTTCCGAAATACGTGAGAGTGCGGGGTAAGAGCACTGAGAGCGTTGAGCCTCCACCAGCAGAAATGGAATGGGACAATGGAGACATCGGACGCTAAAGTTGTGACCAACGATTTTCTGTAATATCAGTATAAAATCAATTAATTGCCAAAAATGCATTGAGCTTATGAATGTTTCTTTATAACTTACAATTACAAATGTTACCAGATACATTTTATAATAGGCGACATCCACAACCGCAACGCTGAAATGAATAAAAATTATTTAATTTACATGAAGTGACAAAGGTATTGACAAGCGATATAAAATTGCAAAGGAATAAAGGTCCGAGCATCGTTTAATTTTTTATTTATAACTTGTGAGTTTCCATAAGTTTGGAAGAGAGATTTCATTGATTTCTCGGTGAAAATAGGCCTTGCTTTTGTTTCCTTTTATTCATGCAACATGCAGTCAAAACTGTGTGAACCAGTCGCACTTTAGTTTTTGTAGAAGAATGTTTAGACGCCGGCAGAAAATAAGCAATTTGGGTCAGTCTGTCCAACGCACGATTGGAAATAAAATGTCATAGCAACTAACGCTGCGACTAAAGTTGGAACAATCAGGACCTGCTGCTCCCTTGTCACTCCAATTTCACCGACCAACCTCATTTTTGTAAGAAAAGAGATCAATTTTATTTCTTCACCGGTCCATTTTCATCGGTTGAAAAATCTTTCAACCTTTAGGTCAAAATGGACAACCCAACAGGAGGAAATAGTGGACCTCTACTCGCAGAGTTGAACAGTCTCGTCTTTGAGTATCTCGAAGTCACTGGAATGAGCAAAACAATGGCGTCATTCGTCAGTGAATGTGGCCAAAAGTCGGTTGAATGCCCGTTGAAGGGAGCCGCAACAAAGTCAAGCTTCACTAAATCAGACTCTGAGAAGCTCCTGGAAAGCTTTGACAATGGGGATTTGGAAGGCTTTCTCCAGGTTTGTAGCTCTTTTTAATTAATTAAACAATTGGACTATAATTTATTTTTATTTTTTAAGAAATGGAACCGCTTCCTTTCCCACATCCAAGTGACGAGCGACGACATGAAAAAGTTGGAAGTTTACATCCGGGTTTACTTTGCTGTCTGGCCAAAAGCAAATGGAGGCTCGGAGAAGGAACAAGTAAAGGGAATGGCGTGCCTCAAGGCCTACTTTGAAGAGAACTCAGCAGAACTCTCGCGTGACCCAAGCATTCTCCCACTCTTTGCACTTCCTTTCGTTAGTGACCCAAAGAATCATCCAGTGTTCAAGGAGCTCTTCCAAGTGAGCTGAACTGATTGAACAATCTTTTAAGAAAATTTACAAACTTGAACTTTTTAAAAGGAACTTTGGATCGCGCGTTTGAGAGGTCAATTGGAAGCCACTCTCACAAAGTACTTCCAGTTGCTACAAGAAAACATTGGCTATCATTCCAAACTTGCAGCGGTGGTTCTCAAAGCACAAACCGGAGCCCTGGAGCAACGACAAGCCGGAGTTACAAATGCAGTGGTTCAGTACCACCAGGACCGATTCTTTCAACTGATGGCGACATATCGAAAAGTCCGAAAGCTCCTGCGCGGAACCCGCGAAAGCTACGGGAAACTTCTGAGTAATATTAATCATAAGTTTACAATTCATTTTCACAAGCATAATTAACTAATCTTTGGTATAACAGAAGTGTCAACTGAGCTCATTTCTGGACTGGAGGATGCTGTCAACGGATCTGTCGTCACTGTGGAACCAACAGTTGAGAAATGCTTTTCTATCTTCCCTGAACTTTTCACACCTGAAGCGGACACAAGTGTAAGTAACCTTTGTAAAATATAATGAAATTTTAAATTAATTTTAAATATTAAATTTAGGGAAAGCCTGACAAGGACTACTTCAAGCGATTGGCTGGAGCAGCCATTTTCAACAACGTTGTCGACTCGGATGTGAGTCTATTCTTCATCGGAATTTCCGATCTGGGACCAGAATCGTTAAACTACGACAAGATCAAAGACGACTTGGTATCCGATGAAGTCAGCCAATCAGAAAAGCTCTGCCTTCTTCAAGCTCTGCGTTGGGTTAGTTCATCTTCACAATTATTTTTAATAAATTCATTATAAAAAAAATTGTTTCTAGCTTCTCACCAAAACCTTCCCGAAATGTCGTGAGTTTGCAATGCAGGCTTTCACTGATGCTGACTTGCTGGGGCTCAAAACGAAAGACAAGGAATTTCGGAACAAGTTATTCGGGTGCATGCTCACCACAGTCCCAACGTACACCAAAGAGGTACAAATAAACTTCCAAGTACAAAATTAAATAAAATTGCTTATTTTCCAGTGCTTCGCCCGACTTCTGAATGCCTTCGCATCCGTGAAAAGTGGACGTTCCTACCTGGCTTCAAACATGCACACTCTCGATGTCTTGGTCACGTCTCTTGTCAGTTGCAAAGGCGACAACGAATCATACATTTGTCAAATGATCATCGCAACTTTGCAGAAGCTGAGCTTGAGGTGATAAAAACTTCATTTAAAACATCATAATAACCATGTCAAATTAATTTTAAAATAGAAAGGAAATGCGACTCGGAATGATCGGTCGAAAACTGATTCAATGGCTGTCTGTCTACCTGAAGACTGAATTGGAAAAGAACGATTCTCTACCGATGATCTTTGGTTCCCACAATGTCGCTGTTTCTTACAATCCTTATCTCATGGAGTATGGATGGGCCCTTCTTATGAACCTTTGTCTTCATGAAGAGGCAAAACCCGCTTCATCCGAATTTGCAAACGATATCCTCAGTGCTGTTGTTCAAATGCTTCACGCTAAACCTGCTCCTGATGTGAGTTTAAAAACTTATTTCTATTGAACTTTAATTGTAAATAATAAAATTTCAGGTTGCGCCATATGTTGTCAGTACCCTTTACAGCCTTTTGCGGAACCCCGACGTTTTCGCTATTGCAAGGAAGATGGGACTGCCTGAAACATTGAAGGTTATCGTCGGAACCGTGAGTTTTAAACATTTTAACGATTAGGTAGGACGAATACAATCAATTTTATAATCAGAGCAAGACTGAAATGGCTCATCACTTGCGCAAGCTCATTGATGTGTTGAGCGTCAAAGGATGCGACCGCATCACGACTACAGGAGAAGTGGATTATGATGACGACGATAATGTAAATTACATGCAAATGAACCTTCAAACTGGTTTTTTAAAAAAAACTTTAATTGCAGGAAGATCCGGAGGAATTTGAACCTGAGCTCGAAGTTTCAGAGGCATGGACGACGTCTTTGGATCCAAAGACTTTCGTCGGAGACGATTTGCTTGTCCGGGAGTACCTGATTCATCGAGAAATCGTTCTACCGGAGACACCGCATCCAAAGTAAGTTAAAAATATAATCAGTGAGCTTCCATAAAAATTTATTTTTGTAGGAATCACCTCCACGGAGTCTACAATCGACCCACCACTCCAAAAAGTAACTACGCAGGAGCAGCAAAAGCTCAAAATGGAAATCTCCCGCTATCGGTCAAGTCAGCTCGTGCCTCTACCACCAGCACTCGTGAAGCACTGAAATCCAAGGTCAAAAGTGACAAGACCCCACCGAACGTGCGACTCCAAGACGCTACAATTGGAGCAAACAAAGGGAAGTTGACAGCTACAAAGTCTAATCTGTCAAATACAAAGATGAAAGGTAGCACCACTCCGTCCAAGAAAACTCCCCGACAGCAACGTTCTGATCCTGAGCCTATGAGCCTTGCAATCAACACGAATTCCGACTTCAACAACATCTTCTACGACGACCAAAGCAACTCTGCCCTAACTTCCGACGATTCCACGATGGAGAAATCAAAGGGAACGTCCGACTCTGGTGATCCCCAGACCCCAAAATAGATCCTCGAAACAATTTATTCCAAACTCCGAATTCAAGACAATCAACTGCAAGCTAAATTTAAGAGTATGAGATTCCGATAAGAAGAATGAAGCTGGGCTCCGTAAGCATAAATAAAATTCGCACTTACTAATACATATTATGTTGGTGAGACTAGAATCAGGTAGAGAAGTTGCAATAATTTTCATTTGAGTATTCTATTCTGGAACAAATGGCGACGTGAAAGTATACAGTTAGTATTTCAATAGCATTGAACACATTAATTGACAAGGGAGCTGTCGTTATAATTAGTATCTGTGATCTGGCGTTAAACAGGAAGTTTTTAAAAATAGGAATTATACATCAGAGAAGAGCACAAGGTTTTCATATCATAAACAGAGTTTTATAATTACAGATTTGAAGGCATCATTTCTAATGAAAAAGCATTTTTGAACATTAAAGCCACACGTAGCTTTTTAGTATTTAGACTCTTCTATGTAAAAATAGGTATCTGTTCATTGCCTCAGTTTGCGCTAATGGCACTTGCCTGTTCAAAATGGTTGCTATAATTTTGTATACTTTGCTAAAAATAAATCTCTGGATCTAAATTGAGGCCTTTATATATTGAGAGTGTTGCAAAATGCAAATTAGAATCTTAGCACGTTGAATCACCGGCATTATCCATCACGTGATTATAGGAGACGCCATTCTGCGACAACTGTTTTCCGTATTCAAAACGCTGATGTGACAAACTCGTGCTGTCCCCAGTTTCCTCCAAATCCATGGCTATTTTACTGTCCCTAATACAGGCGAGGATGAACGAAGGAGTGAAATTTCCAGCAATCCATTTGGATCTGCACCAATCAAATGTATATATCAAAATTAAACCAAAGGAAAATCCGCAACAAGCTGTGAAACTGAGAAATTGCAAATGAGGAAATAGCATGACGGCGAAGATTGAATTCCATGCAGCACGCTAATGCATTTGGACGCAACCATGCAACGCAATCATGAAGCCATAGTGGAACCAAGTCAGAGGCAAAATCCAAGATTGGAGTTTTAACCTGTCATTCGTTTCTGAAATCATTTCTCTCAAGGCTCGACTGATGTTTGAATTCCATGGAGATTTCCTGTAGTAAGGCATCAGGGTACACTCCAGGGCATTCCCAGCGAGACAATTTGCAATCCAATATTGGATTACAATATCAACGAACCGGCGTGTCTTCAATGAGTGATAATTAACCCGGTTTTAAATAATCATTTGTAGTTAATATCAGTAAAGTCTTACCTCGCTCAAGCAATTCCCTTCAGAATCTTTCGTCTTCATGTAATCTTCGATGGCGCTTTCCTCTTTCCCTTTCGAAGCTTCCAACTTGTGCCGCAAAACGTTTTCGTAGTCCTTTTCCAAAGCATAAACTTTCGCAGCTCCCTCGTGGTTCCCGTAGTTTGCACACTTTAATAAACTCGGAATGAACTTAAGACTTAAGATGAAATAAAAATAAATCTTACAAGGGTTGCAATTTGTCTGCAACTGTAGTTCTTGTGGAAGGTTTTCAGCACCCAGAGGAATAACTTTTGGTCAACGATAGCTGACGGAGGTGACAGTTCAACTTCCGGAGAAATTGTATTTTCCGCATCCGCTACGGCTGACTTTCGTGGTAGACCAAGAATTTCTTTTGGGTTGAAGTAGACGTTGGCTGGTTGTCTTACGCGGAGTACCCGCTTCTTTGTTTTGATCGTAAGGATTGAAGGGTCTGCCACGTCAGTTTCCATTCTACCTAGCTGTTTACATCATGATCAAATTAAATCTTTCTCTCGAAAAAATTATTTTCTTTACCTGTCCAGATGAGTTGTAGCCATATCCAAATACGCGACCACCATCTTTCTCGACCAACCAACTGCATTCTCCGGCACAGAGGACGTCACCCGCAGTGCTGAATCGCTCATTCTCGTCAATCAATCCAAGGCCCTTGCCCTCGTCATCCTGTCTCATCAGTTGTCCATTTTTGCCCAACCTATAACAAACTAGTTGCATCACTTTCACCAGAGATTTAAAAAAATATCTTACCCGTAACTGTAGACGACTCCAGTGTTGGTCAGCACCGCGAAATGCGTGATCGCTGCACTAACCTGAATCACATAAGTGAAACTGAGTTTTACAAAGGCGACATTATTCCTGTTTAACGTACCTTGATAATTTCTGACGCAATGTGAGAAGTTTCAATTTGAATAGGTGTAGAATAATCCTTTTCTTCAGGCTCAGGCGTCACTTGTGCTCCAGAGCCCCTTGCTTCTGTCGCTTTTCTTCGAGCACCGGACAACATGGAACGTACGGAACCAGAGTTTATTCCAGCATAGTAAATCCTGTTTCTCATAGTCAAGAAAACCTGAAATAAAACATAAGAGGACACATTAATAAATCGTTAAATGTCCCCACACAACAAGGATCCCATCCGACATCCGCATTTTCCCAACAATTGCCTTCACTTTCCAATAATGTAGTAGTTTACATGTAATGACTCGGTCCCTAAATAAGGCTGACCTAAGGAAAATACTCCATAATTTATAATTTTATTGAAATAGGACATACAATTATGGCCATAGTAGAGAAACATGTAAGTCTGAATTTTTTATACGATCCGAATTCTGCTGGACAAGAAGCAAGTATATAAAAAGGGGGTTAAAACTTTATGATTGGCCCTACTAATGGGACTCCTGGCCTATTATTCACATTTGTACATTTACCTTATATATCAAACACATGCATTAATAAATGCTATCAAGATTGAAATGGACCTTGGGAAAAACTCTTAAAATGGTAAACAGAGAAACGCCATGACATGAATTCTGCATATAGTTTCCAGGATTGAAATAAGAAAAGGGCTGAGTTTGTTTAAAGTGTTGACGGCATGCGGGGAGACAACGTAACTGGAATATTTCAGAAAGAAAGTACAGTTGACAGGAACAACGAAACGGCGAGACAGGAAATAGTCAAGACAAGGGATTAAATAAAGTTCAGCTTTAGGGACCTGCAGTAATTAAAATGTGAAAAATCAATTAACAAATTAGTGAAACACGCATGCCTGATTAGAAGAGTACACACCCAATATAACCAAGTTTACGAACATGTTTACGAAAAAGTTCTGCTGCTCAAATGATGCTGCCACAGTTGCCAAAATGCTGGCCTCCATTGACATGGTAAGGTTTATAGTTCGACTGCACAGGCGCAAGCCTTTATGAAGTACTTTTATTCTTGAAATGTTTCAGGCATTCTCAATCCTAATGATCTTTGTACTCTCCTCCTTTGTTCATATTTTCCTCAACTACCCTCAAACGCTTCAGAAAATGACGGAAGAAAATCCAGAGAAACAAGAGGATTTGAAAAAATTTCTGACGTGGGGCGGTCAGCCATTTTAATTTGAAATTATGAAAAATGAAAAACTAGAATCCAAATTAATTTCTAGCTCAAAAGAAAGCAGTTCTCCTTGCTGTCCCGTTCACGGGGAGCTTTGTGAATGGATTCAAAGGCCTGCTCCTCTTCATTGGAGCGAATCAGGTAAAAGTCTGGTTACAACCAATGAGCAATGTTCATTCGTTTAACATCGCCATTTTCAGAGGAAAATCAAGTTGATCAAGCTCTGGCTCATCCTCACTTTTGTCTTCTTCATGATTAGTTTACTTGCCTTTGTAACCGAAGTAATTTTCACTCAAGACAAAGGTCTAATTGTCTTTCTTTCACTCATCGACTGGATCTACGAAGTATACTCGCTGTGGCTTGTGACATGCCTCTACTGCCAACTACTGGTGGAATCACGAATCCAAGACCGGAGTCAGGACACGTTACCAACGTTTCTCCCACCTGCATCTCCGAAAAGTGATCATTTAATGGAGGACACTGAACCTACTACCAGCATTGACACAGACAAATGCTAAAATCCCGCAAATAAAATCTACTTTTACTCAATACAAGAAGATTTGTTGTCCCCTAAACAGCTCCCCTATATCTAATTCAAAGGACATTGAACCCCAACCTACATTGAATTTTTCCCTAGCCTTCCGTTGAACACAAAGGTTAGCAAACTCGAGCAGATACTTTTAATATTTAAATCTTTGACACACGAAGAGCTCCCTGGAGATCGATTGATTATGACGTGTCCTGTCCGATAGAATTCCAAGAAGGGGAGATGGGAACTTCCGTGATTATTTATTGCACATGGGATCCAAAACAACACGCAACACCTTACCCCATTAAATACTGAAGTGGACTTTCCCCTACTGGACGAAATGGAAGTGAAAGCAGACGACAGGTCACTCACCCCAAAGCCAAGCTTACATGTCCATTCATTTTCCTTCTACTCCGCAATAACGACACAAGCACTCAGAGCTGACGACAGTTTTTCAACCAATGAGTGTCGCCTAAAATTCCCTTCTCGCCCAAATAAGTGCTCTGGCAAGCATGACCCAGGATGCCAAAGATGAAGATCCAATACTGTGGTGCGCCCACGGCGTTTGTCCCAGTCATCGTCACTTCCGTATTGGACATGGTAAACAATCATTTTAAAACTATTTTAAATCTAAATCTAACTTTTCAACAGTTGTTCTCAACCATCGTCCTCGTTATTTTGGGCTATATCGCCTTTATGCTCAATCATCCCGAGGATTTAGAACAAGTGGTGCAACGCATCGACCCCGAGAGGACCGGAAATCTTGCCAATTTTCTTTCCCAAACATGTAAGTCACATATCTCATAATTTGTTCTTAAATTGAAATTTTCTAACCTTCTCTTTTAGCTGGTGAACAAACAATGGCCCTGACAATTCCCCTAGTGAGCAACATACTCGGATTTCTTATGGCAATCTTCCTTTTATTAAGCGCGATAAGGGTAAGAGAAACATTAGGACTTTATAAGGTCAACTCGGTGGTACAAATTCGTATTTTTTGCAGAAATCTCTCAACGCACTTCGGATCTGGTTCATCCTGACATTTATATTTATGATAGTCCAATTAACTATTTTTATCACACAAATTACTTCTGGAAGAAACGCCGCAGTGTTCGTTGTTCCAGGAATTTTCGAATACGCATACAGAGTTTACGTACTTTGGGTAGTGCGGTGCCTCATAATGGAAATTAATGCGGTACAAGAGGAGAAATCAGATGACACCGTGGTCGTAGAAGCGGAAGGAGAATGAACGTTGCGGGATCAAAAAGTACCTCATAAATGACAGGATATTCTCAATAGGGAGCAAAATCCGGAAATCTTATGTACAATATTAACAAGTATTAAAAATATACTTTGACTAATGAGTGAATGGAGAGAGAAAGTTGTGGAGAAAGTCGAATCGACTGGATTTTAATAGACGAATAGCCATTAGAAAACGAGTTACGACCTTGAATCTCCCGGCATTTCACGACTTTGCAACAAAAAGAAAATGTACAGATTTCGATCTCATCAGTTTCACACGAGCAATCGATCTTAAAAGTCTTTAGAGTAAATCTGCCTCCCGGTAGAAATGGCAGAAAGCAAAAAGTATTGCTGTGCTAACAAAGTTCCAATGGAAGCAGTCAACGTTGGAACACTGGAGCTGGTAAACTCTTAAAAAAATCCCTAGCCAACTGTAAACTCTCATACTTTTAAATTCCCAGATCCTTGGATTAGTTTTGGTTGTGAGCGCTGCTTCCTTCACTTACTTTTTCAATTTCAACGAGGAGAAACTAGGGGCCATGTCCCAGCAATTCGGTACCGTAGAAAAATTCATGAAATTAAAAAGTAAGTTGCATTTCACAGAATTCAGGGATTACAATGTTTTTTCTTTAAAGCTTCGACGCAAACTGAGATTCTGATTGGTCTACTGCTAATTACGACAGTGAAAACAGGGCATTCGATTCTACTTCTTCTCGGAGCTATCTCTGTACGTGTTGAATTTGTGACTTTAGTCTTTCAACTTAATTTCCTTTGATGTTTCTAGCAAAATACACTACTCTTGCGAATTTGGATAATATTCTGCATCCCAATTGGACTCATAACTTCAGCGACCGTGTTCTCTCTCGCCTTTTTCGCAAAAGACAAACTCCTCTTTGGATGTTTGGCTTTGCTCTACTTGCTAATCCAAGTCTACGCCATTTGGATAATAAGGGAATACGTTTTGGAGCTGAGGCGGGTTTCAGTAGCAGAGAGTAGGCTTGAACTCAACCCAAAGGTATTGCTAACAAGAGAAAACTCACAGAATACTACTCACTAAATGACTACCACTAAATACCAAAAGTGCAAATGTCAAATGTCAAATAGGCTGGAATGTAAAAACTGGAAAATGAGGCTGGTGGAAAATAAAAATTAAATCACGAATTAATGCTGAGAACACGCGAAATTGTAATTAACTCTTTTGGCCAAATGGCGTCTGATCATAATCTCCAAATAATCTCAACTATTCGCCTGACCAAGTGCAACAAATGGAGAAAGCTTGTTACAAAAACTTTTCTTTTAAGAAGAATTTCAAGGGCAAATGTTTCCATTAGAAGGTAATCACGCAGAACTTTGGAATCTTGGAATGATCAGTGCGATTTCAACTACATGACGGAACCCCGTTAAAACAAAATGGTCTACACAAATCGACCTATAACTAAATTCTGCTGCTCGGATGAAGCAGAAACTGAAATTCGGATTGCAACAACATTCAGTATGGTAAGTTCCCAAAATAAGTCAACTAAAAACGTCCTTTAATGAAATTACTTAATTGGCAATTTACAGATCTCGACATGTGGTTGTTTATTCCTTTTATTCTTGGCATTTGCCAACTTGCACGGGAAGCATGAGTCTCATCAAGAAGGAAACAAGATGGATGATAACATGACAATGACTCGGCCCATTCACTTTAACGATGGTTCTGAACTAATTGAAAACACGACAGAAAGCACTACTAAACATCAAGAAAATGATCACGAACTACCTATTTTGACCACCGAAATGACAAGAATTGACTCTGAAATTGGAAATACTACAACAAAACCGAAGAAAGTGTCAACTCTTGATTGGATCTGTCGTCTCTTACTATGGGAAAGTACTACGAAAAAGGGATTCAAGTTGTCTTAAATTACTTTCTAACTTCTGGATTTCAGAAAACGTGGAAACATTTTGGATTTTGTTACCAGTTTTTTGGAATCTTTGCGACTTGTTTCGTGCTCTTCTCCTACACTACGCTACAAAAACTGTAAGTTAAGTAAAGTAAAGTTCAGTTTTAATCCTATGCAGAATATTGTTTTTTAGAAATCGCTCAACATCTTTAAAATATGGTATGGTTTAACCTCCGCACATATCCTGGCCGGAATTATAATTTTCCATCCAATATTTTCAAATTATAAAACTGGTGACCTGATTGCTTCCTTCATTGTCTTGTACATCCTTCTATTCTTCTACAACTGTTACATCTTATGGATAGTGAATGTGCGAATCAAAGAAATCACAACAAAGGTTGCTAACATGAGCAATGATAAGGGAAACATGAGCATTTCCCAGACTGACGATAACCTGGATTATATCGACAACAATGCCGTTGAGCGATTTTAGTTTTTAATTAATAGAATTTAATAGTCGAGAGAATCAAACTATTTCTGTACAGGCTTTTAGTAATCTTAGTTTTGAAAGCAACCTAAGCACGGCATGCTTTTTAGTTTATAGCCTCGGTGACACTAATGAGTCAATTGCCTGACTAGGAAAGGGGTTGAGGCATATAATCAGGAATGAGGTGGCAAGACGAATTAAGTTCATTCAAATGGACCGGTGAAAGCAAAATAGAAATACCGGATGGAGAAAGTTCTTGAACCGGGAAGTAGCAAGTAAGAAGGAAAGTATTCATCACATTCGACATTTATACAGCCGTCCAATCATTTGCATCAACGCAACTCTTCCAGAAATCCACACAACAAAGCTTTCACCGCTAATTAAGTCAGTTGGTTAGTGTACAACATGCAGAAAAAGAAGTTTCTATTCTCCAATGACATATTTCGAGAGGCATCCATTCTTGGAGTTATAAAACTGGTAAAATTCAAGATAAGCTGTGACATTTGTATCCGACCTTATACGTTTGGTTCCAGTTCTTAGGAATCCTGTGTCTCAGTCTACTGATTTATCATATCTGCATCTACACTGCACTTCCGGATTCAAGCATTTCGAAACCTAAATCTAAATCAGCAGAGGAAGTGACAAAAGACCAGAATCCAGTTGCAACCTTCCTAATATGGGGATGTGAGAATATAATACAATTTACAATTATTCTAATTTAATTATTCTCGTTTCTTATTATTAGCTGACAGAAGATTGTTAATGGTGGCTTTGCCCTACCTCGACTGCATTGGATTTAGCGGTTTCATTCTCGTTTGGGCAGCACATCGCGTACGTCCTTTTAAATGCTTTAACTCACTTTAACTCGCCAACAAGGAATTAAAGTTTTATTTTGGATTTACAGCGCATGATAGAACTCTTCCAGCTATGGATAATTTCTACCATTATATTTTGCATGGCCGACATGATTCTAATAATTCCAATAGTCTCTTACGCTCAAGACAAAATTCTTATATTGGCATGCTATGGATTCAGCTGCGTACGAAAGCTATATGCTGTTTGGATTGTCAAGGAAATTCTTAGTGGACTACGCGCAGAGGAAGAATCACAAGAAGAGAATGACTTCGAAACCTCTTCAAGTTTTAAAAGATATTAAGAAAAGGAGGAGGGCGTTAAATATTTAAGCAATAAATCAATAAAGCTTGATGATTCTAATCAACGGCGGGTTTGATTATATTCGAGAATAATTGGAAACTTACCGTTGAGCAAAGACCGCACTCAATGGATCTCAAAACCACACCTTGTGGCAGCTTCACAACTCTCGGTGTCTTCACTTTTACATTCGGCAGTCCATGGCCTAGTTGACCTAAACAAAGAAAAGTCATTTGTAAGTAATTTGTAAAGAAAACTAATTATTAGTACGTTAGCGTACCAAAATGAGAACAGCCAAAGGTCAACGCCTTGCCAGAAATAGTTAACAAGGCGGTATGAGAATGTCCAGCAGATGCCATCACGATTTTCTCCTGTAAAACCAAATGAACATTTATCTCTAATTTAGTTACTAGTCATACTCTCACACTTACGTCAACGGGAATCAAGGTTGGGTAATACTTGATCTCAATGTCGTTGTTCCCAAGTTGTCCAAAAACTCCCCAGCCCCAGCTCCAAGGGCGATTCAAATGATCTATTGCGACTGTGTGGTAACTGCCGGCAGCTACACAGATGAATGTCACACCCTGTAGAACAGGGAAGACTGGGCTATCGGTGAACATACACTCCTTTCCAACCCCAAGTTGACCGTATTTGTTACTCCCAAATACAAGGATGGTCTATATGTAAAATAAAGGACAAAGTTTTATCCTCAAAGTTAGATTGAATTAGTAACATACCCCGGCGCTCGTAATTGCAACGGTATGGGCTTGTCCACAGGATACAGATTCAATTACCAACTTCAATCCAGGAGAGAGACTGACTGGCAATGGAATTTCAATAGGACCAGGAAACTTGTCGCGATTAAATCGAACTCCTAATAAAATAAAGTTACAAACTGTCTTTCATGCGGAACTTGTTGAAATAGTTTACCCAATCGACCAGATCTGCTGTCCCCCCAACTGTACAAGCGACCATTTCGAACTGTGTACACAGTGACATGACGAGGCGGAGAAGGTGTTCACATAGGTGGTTGCAAATAGGGCAGCTCCAATCGGATTTTCCAAAAGGGATTCCAACACCTTCTCTCTCATCTTGTCCGCTTCCCATCTGTAAAGCGGAGTTACGAGCTTACAGGCGGGTTGCTCATCTAAAAATGTACATTGTTTTAGTGGACTTAAAACTTGTTCTTGCTTAAGGCTGAACATACTTCGCCTCATGATTTCCAACATGACATGAATGAACAGATTGACATAATCCTCATTGACAAGTCTCTTCATGCCCTAAATCACAACAACAAAATTAACCTTTTCCATCATAAATATCAATTACAGCGTCAAGCAAAACAAGCATTTACGTAAGATTGAGTGAAGTCGATGGTCTCAGTCAAGTCGGATACATCGCAGAAGAATTTTCGGAGTAGCTCGCGACGCCAAGGCATAAGAGATTTGCACAAACGCAAAAGATGATTTTTGGCTGAGGGATCCAATGTTGGCGAAAAAGAGTTCCCTGAACCAGCAGAAAACTTGAGGTGGTGCTGAATAAAGAGTCTTCCAATCACAGACGAGAAAGTTCCAAAACGCTAAAAAATACACAAGGATGTGTATAAACTCATGCAAGAAGTAAATGATATTTTATAGTCTTACTTGTATCCATGTTCATAGTGTTAAATCTATTTTGGTGCAAATGCAGTCCTGAGAATATCTCAGAATGACACAACCGTATTACAGAGAGAAGATTGAGCGCCCAGAGAAGCTCAGGATGAGCCAGGGATGTAGCAGCATTTTCTGACATGTAGTACTCGTTCGTTTGGAGGAAAATCCTGTTCATGGTCCAAGTGTCAAATTCAAAATGGAAGTTATAGGCTTGCGATTAGGAACAGAATAAGTTACCTTAAGAGTAGACCTGGGATCCTTCGTAGCGTCAGACTTTGTTCCAATCCGAAGAAATTGTTCAATTCGACCCTGAATGATAATATCGGCCATAATCCCACGTTCAATTGTATTCCCCGTGAGCTTAGCCTTCTCGTTGTCGACAAGGTCAGAGAAGCAAAGCATTGCCGGGATCATCCGCCGAGATCCGAATTTCGCAATAATTTTTGCATATGTCATCTGCATCAAAAATACAGTTAACATTTCGGACTTTCCACTCTATCCAATGGTCTGTCTTACGGAGATGTATGGCAGATCACTTACCCCAGCAACTTTGTAGTAAAGGATGGTTTTTGCAAACTTCCCTTCTTCTGCACTCTTGTCACCGGCCAGAATGTAAACCTCGTGCTTTGAAACATTCAAAGCGGAGCACACAACGTCAAACAAGGAGCTCGCTGTCTCGCCAAGAAGCAAATCAGCGCATATATCAAGTGGGCCTTTGCTGAAAAGCAATAATAAATTGATTAATTGCTATTCCTGGAGTGTATCATTAGGATCATTAGTAATATGGACTTTTTTGCATTACTTCAGAGACAGTAAGAATACACCAGCTTGAGAGATTAAGAAAACCGAAAGATGCTGCATGCCACCACGCTCTCCTGCAGGTTCAATCGAAAGGATTTTTGACTGGAACGAGATTATGGCAAACTCCTTCAACTGAAAACAGAACAATTGCATTCCAGTCATGACCTTGGTTGTAGATTTCTGGCAGAATGAGCAGAAGTACCATTTGATTGTGAACTACGGAGACTCTGAGGCAGCTGCCTTCTTCATCAACGCC
Organism: Pseudachorutes palmiensis; assembly: GCA_009869845.1. Lineage (NCBI taxonomy): Eukaryota > Metazoa > Arthropoda > Collembola > Poduromorpha > Neanuridae > Pseudachorutes > Pseudachorutes palmiensis. The sequence continues at coordinate 8,493 of VNWY01000699.1, read as the reverse complement.
GTAAAATACTTTATCAATGACGAATAGCTTGCATATATTCGCCGGAAGGCTCATAGACGCAATTTGCCGGAAATCCGCTTCAAAAATCTATAGAGAAAATTACATAAATTATGTTCAGTTTTGAGTCAAAAGTAAAATCTGGAACTGCTCCGCTTACGTCTAGTTTTGTTCCTATGTGACGATAAAATTGGTTTCTACCGGAAATTTTGTACATCATTCCTCTTGTACTTGACTCATCCTGTGTTGTGAATTTGATGTTAACAACTGAAGCAGTCTTCGGGAACGAGAGATCCGTTTTGCTTTGATGGTGCGGAGCAGCGGATACTTGTAGCTACATTTTCAGTGGTGGTGGCTGGAGCGAGGTCCTGCGAGCTTGTTAAATCTCTGCTTGTCTTTCGTCCAAAAATTAATCCTTTATCCGAATCGTTGAACCTCGAAATAATATTTTCCTTTGCTCGTCGGAAAATTGACTTTTTGATTAACGATTCTTCATGCTGAGGTACGTCCAGGTCATCCAGCACCGTCGTCACGTTTTGATGATTTTCAAGACATACCTTATAAAAAAAACAATGAGGAGCTTTCTTTCTTTCGTCAAAAATCAATGAAAATTACCAGAAGAGATGATAGTCCTGTAATGTTCACGAAAAGGTGTATCGACGTAATAGCCGTAGTTGAAACTGACGAGTACTGGGAGAGAATTGGTAGGAATAAAAACTAATTTTCCGTTTCCGCCATTGCACATCACAAGTTTCGTAGTATCACGGAACCATATTAAAATATCTAGAATCTGATAAGGTCTTTAGAATCAAGCCATATTTATAGGTAATTAGTCCCACACCGCTTTAACTTACCACACACTCCTCAAGACAAAACGTTTGTTTAAGGTCTATCTCAAGCTCTCCTTCCGCGCCGAATATTGATAATACAGTTAATTCATACAGTATCCCACCTTCCGCTGTATAAAAAATTGAATTCATTAATTTACCCACCGAGCCTATACCATGAGTGACTTACTTCCAATGTACAACAACCCTTCGTCGTCAAATGATAAGGACGTTATCCTTTTAGAATGATCCAGAAACCACGGAATTCGTTGTAGACGCCAGCTTGTATCGGATGCCGTATCCGAACTTCCGGTTACAAGCAGTAAGTCACCCGTGCTGAAAAAGATATTTTGGGGTTAACGATCCTTACTTATAACCTTTTTACTCCTATAGTACTCTTACTGTTTTATCGTAAAAGCAAAGTAATTTTGCTCTGCGATGGAATACTTTGTATGCAGTTCTATTTCCAGATGCTTTACAAAGCCTAACTTTTTCGTTAAGTTGAATAAGTCTCCAACAGTAGGCTCCGGGTATTTTGATAACTTCGGTAATCGCTCATCGTACTCTTCTGAACTGGTTCCAGCAATGGCCTTCATGTTTACTAGACAATGAAAGGAACCGGAAAGGAACCTACAAATTTAAATTAAGGTTAGCCTTTGATTAATTTATGAATCGAGAAGTGACACTTGGTTACTTACTTTGTTTACCACATTTGGCGGTGACCCCGAGATGACTTGACCTCAATCAATTTTGACATTGACGTTTATAAAAAGGTCTGTCCCATCCCAAAATGTCCACAAAAATGGTAAATTGATGAGCAATTCAGTTGCAAAAAAACTTGAGCGAAAAATTCAAAGGCGGAGGAAAAAAGTTCCTCCTTGGGTTTACAGACGAACCGCCACGGTGCATCAACGGCCCACCTCCATCGGTTCAAGATGGTTTTATGTAGATTCGAATCCAGGTCAAGTGGAGGTCAGGGGTTAATTAAAACACAAACTCACCTTTCCTCCCCCGTTTACCTCTCATTATATCATTTATTTCATTTAGAAGTATCTACACTAGAGTAAATCCCAAGTACACTGTAAGCAATGGAAATTAAACCTAATGAGTCTTAATTATTAATAATCCAATTAATTTTGGGTAAGTTTCTTCAGATAAAGATTTGACAGAGGAACAAAATAAATAAATCAGTTCATTTCTCAGATTTAGAGAAATCCGAACAACATTCAGTTAAACAAGACTGGACTGACAAGAAAAGGTTTTGTAGCATAAAAGTTAAATTAATAAATGTATAAACATGTCAACCCTGTACGATGGAATACAAAAGCCTCACACTCGTGATGACAAAAAGCTGTTAAATAAGAACTGTCTAATAAGAATTTTCGTCCCAAAGCTATTAAATTACTTTTCTGTGAAGATGAGAGGTTATTTCTTCTTTTCTAGGAGAATGTCGGTGACTTCACAAAATGGACCGGTTCGATTGTACACGTCGACAGCACGGACAATGAAGTGGTAACGGCTCTCGTCAGTAAACTATTTTGGGAAAATAATTCATTTAGTAACATTTTGAGAAAGAGAGGATGAAGGAAAGTAAATACCTGGGACAATGTACAAGCCATTGGAAGCGGAAGTGCTTTGACGTCCCCAACTCTTTTCCAGATGGCAGGAATAGTTGGTTTCCCTGCGATGGCCTCTTGACAGGCGTAGATCTGGTAACTCTGAATCTCTGCGAAGGTGTGGTTGGAAATGTGAGTCCACGAAAGCACAATTCCGCCACCCTGTTCCTGGAGTGTCAGAGTAGGACGTGGTGGAGGATCCTTGGATTTCTTTGGCTGCGCAGATGACGCAGGGAAGTCCGGCTAGACAAATAAATTATGAATCCTAGTACAATTTTTTAGTTTTTAGTGAGCATACCAATTTGAATTTAGGAAAAATGAGTGGTCCAGTGGTGACTCCTGAGGGAGCTACGCGTGCAACGACGTGTTGTCCATTGGTGAGGACAGTAGTGCCTTTTGGCATCGGAGTGGCTTGACGATGTGGAGGAACGGTGATTACTGCACGCTGAATAGCTTGAGCAATTGTGCCAGGACGAACTGGAGAAGAGTTTCTGATGGGAAGGATAGGAGCGCGAGGTGACTGCTGGCGAAATTGAGTAGGAATGGCCGGTCGAGGCGTCTGGACCAAAACTGGACGTCCACCAACAACTTGCATCCCTTTCCCCCCTGGGGTCATCAGCGTCACCCCCGGTGGCAGGAGTGTAGAATTCACAACAGTGTACCGGTATCCATTTTGAACAACTGTAAAAAAAAAGAAATCAAAATAATTTATCTGCGCAGGCACACGATTTAAAATTTTAAATCATGAAAACATTTTTCAGCTAACCTGTTCCTGTTCCAGTTCCATCAACTTTTGCTGCCAATGTTTTCGGAGGGCTCCCTTGCATAGTGGTTCCGTTCGTCATAACCACCGAACCAGCTAGTTGTGCTGCTTTGACACTTGCCGGACCCGGGCGGGCGGAAGGTGGTACGATTTTCCGAGCCATTTTTGCCTGATTTCCATCTCCCTCTACCTGAGTCCGTAACTCGGTAACACTGATCGTTGGTTTATTAATCCTTTTCATTCCTTGTCCAGATGCAGTGGCCAATTGCAATGGAGGGAGACCATTTGTGTAACCATTGACAGTTGGCAGTTGGGGTTTCTGTTTCGGGATTGGTTCGCTACGGACATTAACCCCTACGGCACGGAAGAATTTGATCGGAGTGTGTCCTTTGTGGTTACCATTTGGATTACGCCGAATGTTCTCATTAACCAATTTCAACTCGGCAGCAACGCCAGCGTTCTGTTGAGCAATAGACATGTTTGGATGTTAGCAATGGAGCATTTTACGCCGTGACATTTTATGGTTAGCTTATAGAGGTAAATGTGGTAGGGATCGATATGAGCAGAGTACGTTATGCTCGCGTTACGGTCCTGCGCATAAATTGTTGGCGAAGGAGATAAAAAAAAGTCGATCACGGTTGCTGCTTCAACAGCGGGGATTGGACAGTCTGTTCTTTCGTTTCAGTTTGTCGACAACTTTTGGCGGAGGAGAAGCATCAGCAGAGGCACGACGAGGAGTGAAAAGCAGCCAACAAAAAATATTTTCAGATAAACTGGGGAAGTTGTATGGATGGAATAAAAAAAATCATCGGATGTCCCGACGTCCCGAGTCCCCACGACAGCTGGGATAGGTCCGCCCTTTCTCTACCAGAATGTTTTTCAGACACCCCCTCCCCACCCATGTTTCGAAAAGTTAGAATTTTATGGTTACGTTATAACCCTCCGAGTCCCCACGACAGCTGGGATAGGTCCGCCCTTTCTCTACCAGAATGTTTTTCAGACACCCCCTCCCCACCCATGTTTCGAAAAGTTAGAATTTTATGGTTACGTTATAATCCATTCATCGTGACCTCATGATGACCTCTTACAACACTTGCATGAGCTTTCACTTTTACAATCGGCGGTAGTGATTTTTATAACAATTGAAAATTAAATCCAAAAATTGATGAATGACGCAACCGCGTCATTCGCGTCATTCTTTTTGAGCTAACTGCACCACTCTTTAAGCTACAGACGGATGAACTTGACACCTACTAGCCAGCCCATTGTCCGCGACTGACATACATCAATTTTACCATAATTATGAACTAGCATAAATGCGATGAACTCCACTTAAGGTACACTACTAGCATATGATTACTATTCAAAATAATAAACCAATTTGATAGAGATTCCATGTCATTTCATAATTCCTGGAAATTGCATTTAAACCCTTTAAACCCCTAAAAAGTTACTTACCTCTTTTCGTAGGAAGAATGTCTTTGTAGCGACCTTGTCATAGTAGGATCTGAGGCTAACTTGCTTGCTTTCAATTCCTCTAAAGCTCTTGCTTAGATCCACCATTTCCAGTATTTTTGCACAGTACAGGTCCTCCAGGACTTCCCTGTCCATCCTGGATACTGCAATTTTGATCTTCCTCATGATTTCATTTGTCTGTTCCATAGACAGGTTCTTCATTAGCCCATCGAAACCACCACCTGGCGCTTTGCGCAAATTTTCCTTTCCAAACTCCATAACTTCGTCATCATCATCTCCGAGATCAATGATAATCGGGTCTCCTTTGGCTGTAGCATCCACTCCAGTCTTTGGTTGTTGATTTCCTTCATCCGAAAGTGGGTTGGGTGTAGAGTCTTGTGTTCCTTCAACTCGTGTCAAGAGGTCAACCATGACCTTTTGTACTTCCACATCTGGTTGAGGGTCTTCCGGAGTAGTAGTAGTAGGAAGTACCACCGCGGCCTCAGTGGCGGCCATCTTGGATATTTTTTTGTGTCTTGAGAACAGCGCAGCCGCAGTTGCGTGTTGTTGATTCAAGCACTGTGATAGGTATTTGAGTATTGATTTGTGTGTGAGTGTTAATTAAATGGTAAAAGATGGTAATTATATTAAGAGAGGAGGTGGTTGGGTCACTTCTCTCCAGCTCGCTCACTGTCCTTGCACTGCCTTCCACTACCTTGGGATCTCGAAATGAGGCGAGGAGTGAGAGGGAGAAAAAAAGAAAGGGGGAGCCGAAGCCTCCTGAGCGTAGAGGAAGGGAGTCCAAAATAATCTTTGTGCGCATGCGCTTGCAATTAAATTGATATCAATACCAATTCATTATAAAAAATTTAATCTAGAATTGTGTTAATTTGGTATTAGCAATTCCATCATTAACCTGAAATGTGAAGAGTTAACCTATTGACCTTGAAATTGACCTTTTAGGCTTCGGGCAGAAACTGACTTGTAAAGGATGGAGATTGTGTCCAAAAAGTTGGTTTCAAGGCGTTGTGAGTGTGTGGGGGTTCGTTAACCTGCTTCTTTATCTGTGGAACAATAAGACCCACAAGCTCACATTACAGCATTACAAGTGGAGCTGTGTGTGTGTGTCTGCGCCAACTCTAAAACCACCTAATTTTATCTATGGAGTAGAGCTTTTAAACTATATAGCAGAGTATAGCTGAGTTTTAGCTGGTTGGTAATACAAAACGTTATTGAACAGAAAAAAAATGCGATGTCGAACTGTACAATACAAAAGTTACAAAGACTACGTTTTGTGGCTTGGGCTAGAAGATCAATATCCTGATGCTTCTTTGTACTCGGAGCCTTCCAGAGTGAAAAAGTCTTCTAGCTTCCATTGGAGTGTTTCGAACGTTGGTCGCTTCATGGCGTCAGCAAGCCAACATTCCAACATGATTTCGTAAAGTCGGTCCGGGCAAGCTGGAGGGCAGGGCATACGGTACCCGTGCTCTACTTGATGCAACACTTCTGCATTGGTCATCCCTGGGTACGGGATTTCTACCGTATGTTACCAACTCAGTCAGCAAGATTCCAAAAGACCAGACGTCGGATTTTATTGAGAACTTGGAGTAGTTTGCAGCCTCTGGAGCAGTCCATTTGATTGGAAACCGAGTGCCTAGAAAAATTAATATAATTTCGTTTTTGTATATATTTGTAAATGTAAGGAGTTCAAGGTCTGCTGGTTGTTATATTAAATAGGTGACGTAATAGGGGGAGGAGAGGTGGGTTGAATGTTATAAAAGATACATTCAATGCTTACCTAGTCGTGCTTCATATTCGTCTTCTTTTATCAGTCGAGCTAATCCAAAATCTGCAATCTTGACTGTATTCGAATCTCCAACTAAAACATTTCTTGCTGCAAGATCACGGTGAATATAGTTTTGTGACTCGAGATAAGCCATTCCTCCGGCAATTTGAGCAGCCATATCAATTAGGTTTGGCAACTGAAATGTTCCACAACGAAACAGATTATATGGGTTCTAAACATTCTCGCAACTCGCGGTAGATATCTATTTCGACGTTACCTTCAAACCACGGCCTTTTCCGCTTAAATATTCCAATAAAGAGCCATTCTTCATGAGCTCTGTGATGATGAAAATGGGCTCTTCTAACGTGCAAACTGCATACAACTGAATTAGTTTTGGATGACGAAGTTTCTTCATAATTTGAGCCTCAGCAAGGAAGTCCTTGGCGTCCATTGTTCCTGAAAACGAATGAAAATCATAAAAAGTGTTACAGATAACGGGAGGTATAGGTGTAAAATAGCATACCTGGTTTCAGAGTTTTGATAGCAACTGGGGTTGTGTTGTTCCAGAGCCCTTCCCAAACTTCACCAAACTGCCCATGTCCGAGTTTGCGCAAGAATTTGAGTGATGATCTGTCTATCTCCCATTGGTCGCGGGTATTATGTGACAGCCCTCCAGTCACCGGCTTCTCAACCTGGATACAAGCCTTTCGAAGATTGACACAAAGGCCATCCGGGTCCTTGGAGTAATGATCGACCAACTCTTGGAGTGTACGGAATGTCGTCCGACGAGCAATAAAAAATCCCCCTATCATTGAAAAACGCAATTTTAAATAGATAATATAAAGCACACAAGCGAAAAACTTTACCGTCATCTAGTTGTCTAATTCTGTAATGTTTCACAGTGTCGCCGTCCCTAACTGAAAGTGAGAAATCGTTTCTCCTTGATTCCGAATCTCGAATCAAAAAAGCTCCGTGCTCATTTTCCGGTAAAAGAAGTTTTTTCTCGGCTTCTATTCGTTTGATTTTGCCGAAATACCACCTGTAAATTACCAACCGTTTCAGTTAGTTCCAATTAACTAATGAGATAGGAATCAACAAAAACTTACGGCTCAGCTTCTATGGATTTGAGTTTGGCAACATAATTTGAAGGAATGTAGCCTTCTTGTCTTGTACTCTTTGATCTTGCAAACCACCAGTCTCCTTGAGTATCATTCAAAATCTCAAGATGTTCTCCTTTTCGAAAACTAAGATCTTCGTCAGTTCGAGCATCGTAATCATAGAGAGCAACGAATATCCGAGCATTCCCAGCAGCAGCGGCTGAAGCGTTGTTTACCTACACGAGAAAAAAATATTTAGGAAAACACGTCCTCTTTCTCAATATTTATGGACGTGTAAAGGTGTAGAAAGCAAAAATGAAGCATTAATCTCCAGAATGTAAACAGCTTGGCAAAAGTTGCAACCAAAATGAAACAAAAAACAAACTTGGGCACTGCTCTCCGAATCGGGAAGAGGTGGTAAAGAAACTGGATTTCGAACATGATGATGGTGGTGGACATTGTTTGACGAATGTGTTATCGGATCTCCGGTATTCCCTTGGTCAGATGGAATGGTCGACAGTATTGCTGCTGAGTTTGTGAGACCGCCTGCATGGGCAGTTCCATTTTCCAGGGCCACTGAGGACTCTGCCCCGCCCTTACTTCCGGCCAGACAATTTCCCATGTTTCACTCAATCCAACGACGTAGGCCAGTCTTGTCTATTGTGACTTGAAACTCGGTCAGTTTGGCAAGAAAAGGGAAGGCACGGTTATTCGCAGTAAGATTCGGGGGAGCTCTAAGATATACTGGTAGTAGCCAATCTAAAACAAAACGATAGCCCAGAATTAGCACTCCAAGCCAGTTCAAATGTAAATCATCAACCGTATAATCTTACCCTTAAATTCTGCAACTTGGCAGCATAACTTATTCCGCTGCTTTTATCATTGGAAAAGCAACCGGGTCATCCATCTGCAGAACTGTTACAACCAAATATAAAATTAATGATTACGAAAG